>CAEGAE010096408.1:0-10818 GCA_903067095.1 Girardinus metallicus
CTGACTGAGGGTTCAGAGGTCACCCTGCAGTGTGATGTAGAGAAGGTCGCTCCTGTTGCAAACCTCATTGTGACCTTCTACAGAGGTCAGACGCTTCTGGGTCAAGTGAAAAGCATCAATACAGCAAAGAAACCAGTTAATGAGACATTTTCTTTGAGATACAACATCAGCAAAGAAGAAAATGGAGGCCAGTTCTGGTGTGAAGCGAAGCTGGAACTGGGAGCTGAAGGACCACAGCACCTTCAAGTGGTGAAATCAGAGGAAGTCACTACTACAGTTCATTGTAAGTTCAGAGAGACACACATACCGTATAAATGAGATTACTGAAAAGTTAATTTAAAATTAATGAAACATTATTTAGATGGATTACAAACAGACTGATGTTTTCAAACCTTTATTATTCTTAATGATTATTTTCCATGTGCATCTAATGAAAACTCAACATTTCAGATTAGAATACTGCATCAGACCATCACAGAGTGATTTATTTTTTTTTTTAAATAGATTGAAAACTTATTTTAATACTTCCTTTTGTTATTTTGAAACGGAAGTTTTGACCTGAAAACTAGCCTGGTTAAAACCTGTATTTGTTAAATATGACTGCACATACTCCTATGTTTTCTCTGTCATTTCAGAGAAACGACCATAAAGAACTATGTTTTTCAGAACTTAACTATTTCTTAAATGCAGAAATTCACTAATAATGTTATACTACAGAAACTTTAAAGCCTTTTCAAATTCATTTTCACAGTTAAACTAATAAAATTTAATTATTGTTGTTATTCGGGTGTAATTTAATAAAAAAAAAAGTGTAAGTTATTCACAGAAAAGTAGAATATAGATAAGCTCCTTGATGATGCTATCGACTTTATAGGTTATAAATGAGATCAGCGTCAGCTGCTCTGGTGCTCTACGATGGTTGATTTTAGAACACAGTCGCTTTTGGAAATGGACATTTAATACTAAATAACTTCTATTTGTGGTTATTCCTGCACAAAACGTAACTTTTGTCTGTTAATGACAAAAAGGTTAACCATGTGTGACGTTTCATTTGTCTTAGTGGGAAAGAGATTTGTCGTTGATGTTCCCATGCAGAAACTTATATTTGAGAAAATTTCTACTGTTCTGGTCTTTGTCTGCTCTTAATCAACAACAGAGCAAATAAAAATGATTAGGCTTAGGGCTAGGGTTACTCATCAGTTTCTTATTATCAATTGCTGCATTTCCATTGAGCATATGACTGCGCAAATTGGAATTATGAAAATAAAATTTGCTTACGAAAAAAATCACACATTTTTTGTTAAAAGGTCTTGGCGCTATGATCAGGTGGTTTTTTTTGGCTGTATCCCAATTGGATACAGCCAAAAAATATTTTGCAAAACTGCAATGAAAACACTTTTTTCGCCTTACATGAGTCGTGATCAAAAATCAGACGTTGCTACTGACTAACAAGGCAAAGATGACGACAGGAAGTAAAAGGAGGATTCTGTCTTTTCATGGCTTATTGTGCAAACTAACATTCACAAGGGTTTTAATTGCGTTTCTTATTCAATTGAAACACCACAATTGCAAAATTGTGTGTTTTTTGTCCGACATTACCAGGATATCGTCAACTTTTTGTGCACATTTGTAATGGAAATTCAGCTTATGTTGTGTTTAAAAAATACATTACAGCTACAGTATATATGGTGCAAACATTTAATAAGTTTCTAAGTAAGATTTGGTTAAAGATGTCCCTTGAAATGTGTAACATCAAGTGGGAACATTTATCCAACAGTAAATCTTGGTGTTTTTCCACGTATTGGGATTTTTTTCTCATGTGTTCTGTTGTATTTGAATTATCCCATTTATTTTCCATCTTTGCTGTAAAACCCCAGATGGACCTGAGCTGAAGGTTCCGGCTGATCCAGCTCCAATCAGCATCATTAGAGGAAAACCTCTCCATTTGATCTGCTTGGCTGAAGGAAACCCCAAACCTCGGTACAACTGGACACTGCCATCCAACAAAGGCCAAAGCATTGTGAAGGATCTGAAAATCGACTCAGTTGATTTTCAGGATGGAGGGCAATATGTCTGCACCGTCAGCAACGACGTGAACTCTACCAGTGTTAGATTTAACGTAACAGTCGAAGGTGAGCTTCCTTGTAGTTAGTTTCTAAAGTTTGTGATATTTCAGAGAAATGAGCTTTTGTTCAGGAAGTTCGACTGTTTGGGTATTTTGAATCATCTCTGTTCCCTTTTTTGTCTTCTTTTCTGCAGAAAACATCATTCCGTACATAATAGGTGCCGTAGTAATTGCTGCGGTTCTGATATTGATCGGCGCTGGAGTCATCTACAGTTTTTATTACAAACAGAACAAGATGGGAAAGTACCAACTAAAGGACGTTTTCCGTTTGGGCGCAAATCATCCCATCACAGTTCCTCTTTGTTAGTAAAATCAAATCCCTGAAAGGACAATGGGAGGTTGAGGATTCGCTGCAGTGCCTTTGATCTGAGTCAGGTTGGTGTTGCTGCAGGTTTTCCATTTTCCCATCACGGTCATGGAACAAGTTCCACTTTTAGAATGGAAGTATTCGCTTCCTTCCTTCCTTTCAGTT
The DNA here is from genome assembly GCA_903067095.1 of Girardinus metallicus. NCBI lineage: Eukaryota > Metazoa > Chordata > Actinopteri > Cyprinodontiformes > Poeciliidae > Girardinus > Girardinus metallicus. Next base: position 2,598 of record CAEGAE010096408.1, read on the forward strand.
TTGTCAGAAAGTTACAGGAACTTTTTGTATCTGGAATCTGGAGGTAACATGTTTTACACTCAGACTGCCATGGATTACAATTATTTCCTCTTAACTATTTGTACTTTGATGGATTCTTAATGATGAAGGTAAAGGGACACAATCATTTCCAATACTGTCAAGCCCATGTGAAAATTCATTGGGAATGGTTTATACTTTGAAGTAAGCTCTCACATATGATATGAACTTGTTCCAATTAGTTTTTTTTTCAGATACATAGCTCATGATGTCATGCACCACTTATAATATTTATTTAGTGTTTCACTTGCAAGCTGTCCTATTACATCTGTTCCTTTATGCTCTGCTAAAATGTACTTTAATGCGACCAAACTCTTAAAAAGTTGCTCTCATTTGCATTCTTTAGTAAGTTAGTCGTCAGAAAGCAACTTTTCTCATCAAGAATAAGTTTTTTTTTTTTTTTTTACTGTGACCAGTATAATGCACTACAGGACTGTTGTTATGCTTTGATTAAATCAGCTGGCAAAATGCCACAGACCGAGTCTGTAGCATTTATTTATGGGTATATTTAACTCTATGATGGTGCAAGAGCAACGCTGGAAATGACTAAATACATCTGGTGGGAATTTATCTCCCTGTCTCTGCTGAATTACCAGATTCTCACTTCTTGTCTGCTTCTCATTCAGAGGTCCTCATATCGGGAACTGTTTACCATCAGCAATACCATCTTTTGTGAGCATCTTGATTATTGTTCAGTTTAAAAAAACGTGTATTTATATCTGAATTATTGTTATTTGACTTGTAAGTCATTTGAGAGGGAGTGTGAAAAGCAGAGGATTCATTTGATGAAGACCCAACTTCTGTGTTAAATCCTGACGGTGACCTTTAACCCTCTATTCACTTATGTGATTTTCTGGTTCTTTCAGAGGTTTCTGTGAATTTAAACATTTATATGGATTTTTTTTTTTTGCTTTTCATGTGAGAATAATGAATAACAAAACAGTGTTGTATCGAGCGGTTATGGTAATGCAGGGTTTTAAGTTAAAGTGAAAGGAAAAATACTTCTGGAGCTTTTAACAGCTTCACGCTGTTTCATGGTGGGTGTGTCTGTGCACAAATCTTTTTAGCTTTATTGAGATGTGTGTAGTCAAAGTGTTCTCTGAACATCAGTACCACTTGTGACTGTATTTATAGCTGTTTGTGAAAACAATACATAGGACATGCACGTCACTGAACGTTTTGTGCTGGAAATATATGCTTTTGTTCAACTTTTGAAACTGTAAATAAAGTGCCATTTTCTTTAAAAAAAAAACATGCTTCCTCTTTTTTGGTTATTCTTGGCATTTTGTTTAAAATGGTTTGGTTTATCAGGAAGTAAATGACTAACTAATAGATGTGCTCATGCTTTACAAAGAAAAACATGAGTTTTATAGTATTAGCAGAAATTATTACCAAAGTTCCTACGAATACCAGCCAGACAACTTCAGAAGTTTTTGGGAGGATTTAACTGCAAGCAGAAGGTGGAGTAGAGGGCATTCATTCCCAGAAACACTTTTCTCCTCCCCTTCCTGTATTTTTACATTCTGCTAAGAAAGAATGCTGTGCTGGAATTAGGGTGAATGGGTGTGTGTGTGGGGGTGGGTGTGTGTGTATACGTGTGGGCTGCTGTTCTGAATGACCGTGCTTCTTAAGCCCTCATCTTGTTAGCCACAGCTTAAATGAAGCTTGAACAGAAACTAATTCACATATCGGGCTTTGAATCAACACAATATTATCTCAGGTCCCTTTAAACGAATCTATCATGCTTCTGTCCAAATACTGCTGCGGCACACTTGACACTTGAGAGTCAAAGTGGAGTTGAGTCCCATTCTGCTAAATGGTGTGTGTCGCTATCAGTGGACGACTGCCTCTCCTGTGGGTGGATATCATGTTGTGGGGGGGCCATTATCATTGACATCAGTCCTGGACTTTTTTGAAGTCAGGAAGATCTGGGACACGGTTTAATGCTCATCAAAATTGGTGTAAGGGTTAATTTAGGCAAACTTGGGTGTTCTCTTTCCATTATTTGTTTATTTTAAAGCTACTCTTCCTGTTTGTGTCACTTGTAGCCAGAGTAGAGCAGTTACATTTACTCAGTTAAATTTACTTGAGTGACTTTTTGGAAAAAGATCATTTTTGGAGAAGTTTCACAGTGCTGCATTTTTTTTACGTTCACTTGAGTAACTTTATTGTATCGCTACTCTTACTTGAGTGAAATTTCTGGATCCTTTACCCAGTTTGAGTAACTTCACTGAATGAAGAACAATCTCGTTTTAACTGGAAAGTCACCAGACAGACGCACACCTACTGTGTTAAAATGCCTTCAGTTTCATACTGTCACTTTCCTTAAAAAAAACCAAACAAAAACAAATTCACCACCTCTATTCTTCCATGATGATTTGGGTAAAATAAATACATATGCATATATAAATAAATAAAAGAGAATCACGTTAGCCAAAAAATGACTTCAGCTATTATCTTAGGAAGGTGGTGACATTAAAAAAAAATTTATTTAGTTTTTTTTTCTTTTGCCTTATTTTCTAGTTATGTTATTTATATGAATCATTTTCATTTTGTTCTTTTAAGTACCAACATTTCCAAATAACTTTAAATTTTGGTTTGTCAATTATGTAATTTCTAAATTTGAAATGATTCTTGTTTTGGTCAGTTTCTCACTAGCTGTGTCGCCTTTTTACCAAATACTTTTTTACTCTTACTTGAGTGATTTCGTGAATGTCTACTTTTCACTTTTACTTCAGTAAAAATATGTTGAAGTAGTGCTGCTTTTATTTCAGTAAAATGTTTGGGTTATATGCCCATAGAAGCAATTCATTTTTTGATAACAATCGAGGTATGATTGAAATTATTCTTTAAATAAGGCCAACCTATGATTACATTTACAAGGGAAGTGGAATCCCACCGTTGTATTCACCGTATGATGGCAATGTGGTGAATTTTTCCACGAGTCGCCAAAAATCTTGTCCTGACGTGCAGGTTGATGACATCAATGACTTGGGAAGTCACATTCTCAATGGTAGCATCTGTTCTGCACCGCAAAATGTGACCACTCAGAAAATATGTGCAATGAATGTGTACATCTACACACCCATGCTTATCCCGTCCCTACCAGACTTACCAATGAAAAGAAGACTTGAGGAAACACTGCTAGCATGCTTTTCTCCCACTGAACGCACCAGTCCTGACTGTCCAGGGCCCACTCCTCCAGAACTCAGTCCCTCCAACAAAGTGACCACACAGGCCACAATTTTCTGAATGGAGTCAAGTGAGACCACGTTGCTGGGTTACTGACAGGCTTCAAACACCTCCCTATCAGTTACTAGAAGTGTACTAACACACTCGGTACCAGAAGTACCGAGTGCACAGGATTTGTCACTGCTGAAAGTTTTGTAGCAACAGTGCGTTGAGTTCATGCTTCTTTTGTGAGTGCACATCATGGCTAAGCACTCCTTACTGAACGAAAAAAATCATTTTAACAAAATGCACAGACGTACAATTAGTTTGTGTGAAAGTGTCTTTTAGTGTAAACAGAAGCTTTGTTAAAACTGTATTTTTATTTGTGTTATTTGGAGGTCAGGTGAAGAAAAATCTAAGTACTTTAATCTCCTTACATATAATGATAAAACTTTGCCACATCCTTCACCTCTGTGTGGGCTGTTTGCCAGTCAGCTGAGCATCACAAGAAAGGAAACTGGAGCACAACCCAATAAAGATATTGGTGATGATTAAAAGATTCAAGGACTGCAGTCTGTGACTCTACTTCGACAGAGTAGAGTCACAGTAGCATTGAAATGTTTAAATCTTTTAATTTATGTTTTTGTCCTCTCTGTCATGTCATGATGATGGTTTATGTTGGACCCAAATGCAGAGAGAGAGAGGCACCAACTGAATTTGAAGATTTGATGAAAAATTGTGGGGGAAAATATTACAAAAATCACAGGAAGCCAGGGCAGAACACAAACCATAATCCTAAGGAAAATACTAGCAAGATCGGAAAATCCTGTGGACTGATGAAACAACTTTGGATAAACACTAAGGCGGGTAGGCACAGCTGTGTTATTCATGGACCAGAGTGGGAAAATAATATAGATAACAGGAGTGACAGGAACAGTGAAACATCGGGCAGGGAAAGGATGAGTCCAAAAAGAGGAAATTCTTTGACAACGGCAGGAAAAAGGGCCAGGGTGGCGACAAACTGGGATGAGTCTCAAGAAGAAGTGAAGGGAGAGATAAAGGAGTTCAAAGTCATTACTAGAAGGACTACAAACAATCAATCTAGTTAAACTGTCCACAGTTCTGAAGAATCAAGTGGGAGAAATTACTAATGCAAAAGTTCTAAGAGATGGAAACTTAATGATTAGCTGTAATACTGAAGAACCAAAAGACAGCGCGTGTAGGATGAAAGAGGTCAGAGGGTATAAAGTGACAAGCGTGAGTCTTGTACAAGAAGGAAGTAAATGGAAGAAGGGAGTGATTTGGGGGATTCCACTTGAGGTTTCAATGGAGGAAATAAAATCCCATCTCAGAGGAGGAAGAGTTAAAGATGTAAGAAGATGTCAGACCTTTAAAAGTGGAGAGAAAATTAACAGCGGAAGAGTTTTGATAGACTTTGATGAGGAAAGACTTACAGATATAGTCTATTTAGGATATTTGACCTACAATGTAAGAGAATATGTCCCCGAAGATTTGGCCACACAGCGCAGACATGTAGAGGAAAGAGAAGATGTGCACATATGTGGAGAGGATCATGATTATGAACAATGCAACAAGAGCAGGCAACCAAAGTGTTGTAATTGTGGCGGCAGCCACAGTGGGGCGTAAGGGGGCTGTGAAGTTATGAAGAGGGAGGCGATGGTCCAACAACTCAGAGTACGCAACAAACTATCCTATGCAGAGATTTAATTAGATTTAACTCTTGTGTCCAGAGATTTAGCTGGATTATGTGGATTAACTGGATTAGCAGAACATAGAAGACACCAAACTCTGGGTCGACCCAAAGAAACAAAAGATAAATAGCAATTTTAATTGGGTAATTGAACGTAACCAACTCAAGAGAGCTGGTGTCTGAGATGTTACACTCCCAAATTGAAGAGTACAGTGTAGTTTTATGGTGTAATAATGGATTTAATAAAAGGAAAAAAGGTGCATCTTTGGACCTTGCAGTCTTAAGCCAACAAAACCTGACGAGGTGCAGAGTTGGGTGCTCAGAGTTAGGATTCAGTTTTGTGTTCAGTGTGAGTGCTCTGTCTATAGAGGATATTTGTGGGACTGTTCCAGAAGGCTGTCACACCTGCAGCTCATTCCAGAAATCGGCTGCTGGATTAAGGGGCGGTGGCGCAGTCATTTGTCGCTTGATGGTCCAACTTGTTGATCCAGAGGAGATTTGCGAATCAAACCTGGAATCCCATCCTGACAAAGATCGCATCTTCATTATTCAATGACTGCTCCTCACCCAACTGGGCTCTGGACTCCACAGTCTGGCCACTCTCCCCCCATTTCCACCTCAGAGCCTCCGTTGCACATACCTGGATTCACACCTCTCTGTCAGCATCCTACGAGACTGCAAGCTTCTCCCTGTATTGAACTGTCAGATCCCTTAAATTCCTCCGCCTGTATCGGACTGCCAGGATTCCAGCCTTGTAGGAGGTCCTAGCCGAGGATCTACCTGGTACTGAATACATTTTCGACTAGTGATTGGTAAATGAGGCATCATGAAGCCTTTCGACCCATAGCAAAACTGTATTGATACTGCGTCACTGAATACTGACACCTGCTGGACATTAAAAATCCCTACAGGCAACGTAGTTGACAGACTGATTTGATGACCTAGTCCGGGATCGGCAACCCGCGGCTCTTTAGCGCTGCCCTAGTGGCTCCCTGGAGCTTTTCCAAAAATGTTTGAAAATAGAAAAAGATGGGTTGGGAAATATATATTTTTGTTTTAATATGCCATGGAGAGCAAAAGAGGAAAATAGCCAGGAGAAATTCTACAATTCTTGGACCGAATCATTTGCACTCATTGCCAATGCGAAAGAATGACGCGAATGTTTGCTCTGTAGTGAGAAGTTATCAAGTAACGAAAAGAGTACCGTACTTTCCGGACTATAGAGCGCACCTTACTGTAAACCGCACCTACAAAAAAAAAAAAAAAAAAAGCGGCACCCTGGTTCAAAGCGCGGGGAAAAAGTATAGTCCGAAAAATATGGTGATGTGTTGAGACATTTCCAGAGAAGGCACTACATTAGCTGCCGCATCAAGATTAAAGTTGCATCTTACATGGCCGAAGTTGAGAAGTTGTCCAGTGATGTCCGTAAACAGAAGTCACATTAAACGGGGAAGAATACAATCCTGTCTTAGGCATATATTTCTAACAATATATAAATTGATTAGTGATTTTTGTCAGTATATATTTAGAATGACACTTAGCCATATTACTGTGTTTTGTTGCTCAGGTCCGAGGATGGCTGCGTGTCAAAAGAGAAGAGGATGCCGCTATGTTTTCTTATTGCACTGACTTGCTTGGCATTTGCACAGAAATCAAACTTATACTGTATTAATTTAATTTTATATACTTTACCTTTTCGAAAGGCAACTGCTTTATTTTTTTATACCTGCAAGTTGCGTTTTATTGCACTCCGTTTGTTGCCCAGATAAGGGCCACGTTTCGTTGTTTTCGATCACACTCTTAACGTGATTATTTACAAGGAGCGATGTCGTTATGCAAACTGCATTTGGGAGCAGATTTTTCAAGTTCTAAAGGGAAAAATATCTTTCCTTGTCGAATTTATTGCAGTTATTTCATTTTATCAACGCAAGGAAACATAAAACATTAATATTGTAACGGGAGGTAAACTTAAAGCACCATCGTACCACAGAATCACGTGGTGCGTCATTCCTTCCAGGACGCACAGCTGGGAAAATAAACATTTAATCATGAATACTAATTATGTATGGACTTAGTCGTTTTGATAATAGGCTAAAATAGCTTATATAAACACTTAAAGCCTGTGTTGCCTTCATTATATTGCTTTTAATTTTTTGCGGCTCCAGACAGATTTGTTTTTTGTTGTTTTGGTCCAATATGGCTCTTTCAACATTTTGGGTTGCTGACCCCTGATCCTAGTCTATACAATAAGATGTAAGTAATTGTATTTTATTATATACTATATATTGTATTATGTCATATCTTCAGTTAAATTCAAAATATATTTGATATTCTTCAATACAGTCAATAAATAATGTGAACATGTACCAAGTGATGAAAATTTAAGTGAACGTGTTTGGAATGAGGATGCTTGTGGACTGTTTTTTTTTTTTTTTCTTCACAAATTTTCATTAAAATAAAAAGTTTTTCCAACATTTTGAAATTTAGTCTGTTGCATTTTTTTTTTACACAACTTCTCATGCTGTATAAAAAAATTAAGTAAAAAATACATTTATGTGAAATAATTCATAAAAAAAACAACTGAGTAATTTGTAGAATGGCTGTAAACCTGAGTTTATCCTGGGTGTATCTGGGACTTCATTCTGATGCCTGGCCCTGTAATGCCTCAGCACTGAGGAGGTGGATTTATTTAAATATGACAGTTCTGTCAAACATATGCAACACTTAACCTGCAGAACATAATATGAAAGTAATCTAAGAGTCAATTTCAGCTGAATTTGGATTCAGATAGATCAAGCAGAAACTGAAAAGAACCGGATGAAACAACAACAATGTGATAACCAATACCTTATTTTCTGATGCAAGATCAAAATGGTCCCAAACTGCGAAACCTTTTGTTTGTCTTGAGGCTGCTCCATAGTTGACGCTGTACCGTAAAAGATCAAGAATTCTTTTGGCAAATGCATCCCATTGACAGATTCGCTTCCTTATAACCACAGTTTGGCGCACCAGTATCATTTCGAAGCAGATCCTGTATCGGTCATGTGACTTGCCAAAAGCAATACGCTCGCCGACACAAGGTTTTGTCTATGGACTTGACGCACGCGCCGACGCATCGGTGTTGCCGGACCCATCACTATTTTTAACCCTTTTATTGTATTTAAAAAACAGAACTTTTTGTCTCTTTGGGGTTAAAATTGTGTAAAACTCAAGTGGTCTCTGTTCTGACTTACTGCCTCCCTCTTGTTGTCTTTGAACTAGTTGGAGCCACCAGGCCATATT
>CAEGAE010096413.1:0-12254 GCA_903067095.1 Girardinus metallicus
AAAAAAATTAAACAAAAAAAAAAAAAAAAAAAAAAAACAAAAAAACCCAAAAGGAGCACTAAGGGCAACCAAGAAAAAAAGGCCAGAGGTCAAAGCCCCTTTCGCCCCCCCCCCCCCCCCCTCTCTGCACTCTGCACATGCCTGGCTGGGTCCGTATTTACATCCAAGCTGTCGAAATCATTGGTGTCAATCTGATTACCATCTTCTGAGTTTTCTTCTTCAGAACATGATTTCTCTGGTGAAAAAGACTCACAAACTTGGCCAAAATGTGTCCGCATGTCGTCAGCCTTTGGGCTTCTAGAACGATCTTCCTCATTTTTAGAGGACACATCAATATCCTCAACATCCACACAATCAAAATGGACTTTGGAAAAGATTGTTTCCAAAGGTACCAGATTTTCCTTGCTGTCACAGCTTGCTTTCAGAGACAGGTCCAGCTGTTCATGGGGAACATCAACAAATTCATCAAAATATTCTGGCGTGTCTTCAGTGTTCATTTCGGTATCCCCAGAGCAAGCTTCATATTGTAGCTTCATTTTGTTGCCAGTAAGAGAGACGCTTTCCAAAGCAGCACTGTCTTCATTTGTTTTGACCGTATTGATGGCAACTTCCTCAACTTTTGGGGAAGCTGCCATGTCGAATTGATCATCAAAACAAAAGTACTTCCATCGCTTATCTTCTTCGAATTCTCCTGAAATTTCTTTGTCTTTTACTTTGTCTCTGTAGACATCCTCAAAACAAAAGTATTTAAACATTTCAGCAGATGAGCTCTCTGCTGAAATGTCACTGTGTTTGACATTGTCAAAACTTTGGTTAGATGAGCTCTCTGCTGAAATGTCTTCATCTTTAATCTGATATCCAATCAGCTTTTCGATTCCCTTGGTTACGACATACCCAAGGCCCCAACCGATAGGAAGAATCATTTTGATTGTGGTAGAAATTGTTTCTAGAATCACTGTTGGTCTGTCTCTCAAAGTGTTGTACCTCCAACGAAGTTGAAAAGCAAACTGAGAATTCTTGTAATCCAAATGATAAAAATCTAAAAGTGGCAGGGCAGTGGCCCTCCAGGACTGGAGTTTCACACCTGTGATGTAGCTCAAAGAACATGCATGATAGAACGGCCTAGTTAAAGTTCAATTAAATTTAATTAAGAATCTGTCAGGATTCAAATATGTTCTATTTTCAGTCTGTCTGTGCTTGACCCACTATATTTACTCCTAAAAAGACAAAACATTACCCGCAGCTCATTTTCACTTTTTGTTTTGTTTATAACCTCCCCCCCCCACACACACACACACACTTACAAGTTATTAGCTCACAGTCTCAAGTCACAATATTAGTTAAATATGTAGTACGCATTATTACAGAAATTCAACTGGCAACACAACATGTTCCTTCTCCTTTGCCGTCGTCACAACACTTTGTGTTTTGCTTTATCATCTCAGCCATTGCCATCTAAATTAGAAATTTAAATGGCAGGTTGATGAGCTGAAATGGGAAGATACATCCCCAAGTAACTCAAGCCTGTGGTGCTGGCAGCCATCACAAACACAAAATATTTGAAAGGTTTATTGATGCAGTTGGAAGGGGTCTTTCTGGTTTATGGTGGAGGTCCAGATTGGCACTGAAGAGGGGAGATACAGAGTGATTACTGTGTGACAAAGGAACTGGTGAATAATATTGTGGATTATTAGAAAGGAGATGCTTGCTGGTAACGGCAGCTTTGGGAAAGATGAGTAATAACTCACAGACTCCCAGGCTATTGTAACAGCAAAGATAAGCACCACACCATTAGGAGTGACACTACAAAGGTAGGCCTGATCACCAGGTATGTGAGCAAAACAATGTAGCATCTGCCTCAAGAAGCGAGTCTGAGTTGGTTATTATACTTTCCTTTCTTCCACCGGACCCCACAATTGTTTTCTCCTTTTCCTTGTACTTCACTAAAATAGAGCTCTTCAAATCTTTTTTCAACTTTAAGAGAGGCATCAACATTTTATTATGTAACCCAATGTTCTACAAAAAAGGGTTAGCTCGAGTTTGATGTATAGCAGTTCAGCTAGAAAACAGAAAAAAAAAAGAAAACTTCAAGATCGCAGCTGTGTCCCTTCCTCCTCAGGAGATGATGCCAGCTGACCTACTACCAGGTACGTGTAGAGCACAGCTGCAAATCCTGCCTCCAACCTCCTTCATCTGTCGAAAACAGTTACAGCGGAGTGGCCCCATTGCAAGCACCTCCCACCTAAACATGTCGAGCAGTTGCAGCTGTCCCCAGGTAACCCTTACTGGCACTTTATGATAATCAGGCCCATTTTCAGAACACTGTTTCCCTGTGGTGAAGAAGCAAAGGGTCAGTTTGCATGGGGCGGGGGGTGGAGAGACGATGAGCGATTGACGATTGAAGGGAAATGCAGGAAAATTGGGGAGGGGAGCTGAGATGCTTCAGGGAACCTCAATGCATAAAGATGAAAGCACCGGGACTACTGTTGCGCCAACAAATCAATCAGGCAGGAGTTGCAGGTAGCATCTGGACTAGCACTTCTCCATATTCACAGTAATATATTTTATACGGAGCCACAGAAGTGACTGAACAGAAGTGCGAGTGAGCATATCCACTCAAGAATATGTTTTCTATGTTCCAACGTAACATCAGGCTCCTCAATGTATGCAAAGCCTCCCAACAAAATCAAAGAGAGGCCTGGAGAAATCCAGGTTGCTTATATCAGGGAATTTTAATTCAGGACTCAGAATCTCTGTTTGTTCGAGGACTTGTCTAAGTCTGAGAGGCATCATTCATTGACATAAGCAATGGTTATTAATGTGATCTTAAATAGAAGACATAATAAATTACTTTAGCTGAATCTTACCATGTTGTTATGTTCTTACATGCTTAATGATTGACTGGCAATCTGAAAATAACAGTTTATTGCTCCATGCACAGACTAAGTACGCCCTGAAGTGCACAAAAACATTATTAGGTGAAATAATCAAATACAGGGTCCAAATCCTCTACCGTTCCAAGAATTCAGTATTTCTGTGTTACCCTTCATCAGTGCAGATGAAGAGTCTGCATGGCATATCAGGAAAGTAAACATAACCGGGCCGTTGCAACATTTGCATATCACCGTTGGTAGTAAATATTGAATTTCTTATGTGCACTGGTCATCCTGAAAAGCCTTTCAACATGCTAAAAAAATCTGTGGCAGCCTGGCATAGCTGGAGAACAAATTACTTATGCTGCAGAGTCAGATGCTAAGGACAACGACTGAACATTATTTTCCTATAAGTTGCGAAGCTTCAAATACCTTTATCTGCTCTCAAAGCAGATACAGAAGATGGAGCTACTGGAAGCTGGACACTGAAGATTCATTTGATGGCTGAATTAATTGAAGGGTCAGTTTGCAGCAAAATTTAAATTTAAATGTGGCAGAAATATCAGATATTTAACAAAGCAAATTATATAATCTGAACACTTCCACAAGCAAGCGTCCATCAGTGTGGGGAACAGTTGACAGAACGTGACATTTTTTCAATGAAACACAATGTCTTACAAGGAGGTTTTATAAATGAGACCAAATAATTGGGTTTATGGACTAATTGCACGATTATGTTTTCTTACATTCAACTTGGTAGAAACCAGGAGAGCACTATCATATCAGTACTAACAAGAAACTTTTGACAAAAGTGGACATTTTCCAACAATATTGTGATAAATGTACTATTTTCTGTTTTGGGAGGCACATTCAGTTCAAAATAAGTACATGCGGTCAGCAAGTGGACAAAAGGTGTCACAGGAGGCTCTGAAAGTGGACAAACTGTCGGAAGTCGCTGTTATTGTCACTAAGGGTATTTTCACGGCACAGCCCAAAAGGCGGGTTATGGTTGTGTGATTCATCACTGTTTTACTCACCTGCAAAACTTATTGAACTCCACAACACACCATTAGTCAACTGACTTCTGCTAAACTTACTCACTACTTTACCCACTGTTCTTCCCCAGTGCTAGAATTACTCATCCTGCAAGTAAGATATCTTCTATCCATAGTTCACTTGCTACAGTATTACCTGAGCTCTTCTAATCAGCCTTTCCCTTTCTTTAGACAACCCCCCAGGCTGCTGACTGAACCTACAGGCTCATACATATCTCCAGCATTTCAATAAACATCATTAATCACTTAAACAGGTCTCATACGTGTCTGCTTTAGACACCATAGCAGAGTTAAATATTCACAGAAAGCCTCTGAGAGGATAGTTTCATTAGATGAAGCTCTAATGCTGATGCTCCTAGACAGTCTCTGAACTTTTCAAAATTGGCCCTAATGCTTGACATCTCTTCTGTATAACAAACCCCCCAAATTTGAATGCAAAAGACCTTCAAGGACGCTTGTGTAGTGGCCTCATCCCTTCATCTTATGTTTTTTTGTTTTTTTTTTTACAATGTTGAAAGCTGAATATTCAAGCAAGTAGCTGCTGCAGAGCCTGAATCTGAATCACCACAGACTTTTAACGTACAATAGCTCTAACATTATTTGCACCATGTAGAACCGGTGTTCTACATGGCACAATAACTTGGAGCCTGATTGAAACCTGACAGATTCTGAATCTGTTTTTTTTTTTTTCTTCTTCTTCTTCTTTGCCTCCCCTGTTGCTGAGCTGGACTGTTTCCCCAACCATTGAGTTTTGAATTGTGGACACAGTTGCCTCTGATTCTTCCATAGTTTGTGCTGTGAAGAGGATAAGTGTGTTTACATCAACTTACCCGAAGACCGGAGTTTCCTCCGTCCACGACGTCATCGTCTCTGGTTTCCAGCGTATAGAGTCTTCCTCTCTATTCAATCCTATGGGTGAAACATTCCCTGGTAAAGTGACAACCTGTAATATTTTCATGTACAGTTGCGTCTCAGAGGAAACAGGTTTGCTATAGTCAGATTCTCTGTGGAAAACCACCTCTGCTGGTTTATCCGTTACCTCCTGCGTCTGCTATATTTTCAGTTTATTATCCTTGCCACTCACATTCCTGTTTATTCTAAGGTATATACCAGAAATTGGATCCTAAGAAGAAACTGCTGCTCACCTTGCACATTACCTTATGTATCAATATATCTAGACGTTACTGGGTTGTGATTTGAGTTTTGGACCCAATGTTTTGTACTTGAGTCATGATGGAATACCAAATCTTTTTTTCTACTTTTTTATTCCTTTATGTTCTTAGAAGCTTCCCAGTCATACATTTAAATAAATCGTGCTTGATAGGAACACTAAATGTGTCATAATTAAAAGCATGGATTTGTTTGTACATACATACATATCTACATTTATATATAAATTACAGGAAAAGTTTTCTTCCCTCATTAACGTTGCGCTGTTTTTCCAAACGTCATAAATTTTAATGACAAGAGTTCCAGCTGCTTTCACATCCTTCCTACAAAGCACAGATACCGGCGACTTGGATGGGAGTGTTCAACTTACATCATATTATTCCTCAATAGGGAATTTCAACGGGTATAAAAAGTTAAGTCAGACCTATCAAAATGCCATCGTTTTTCAGATAAAAAAGAACTAACTCCATATGAAGCAATGCTGCCACCTCCATGGCTGTTTGGGTTTAGCCATTTTACTTGTGGATTATTAATGTTCCCTTGCTCGTCATATTAATTTGGTTTCTCCATGTTTATTGTTTCTACGTGTTGTCAGATTAGTCTATTCTTTTGTGTTTAGTTTCTCAGTTAATTCTTGTATCCTGTATACTCTATCTCTTAAACTGTTGATGGGCTTTTTCTCTTTTGATTTCCTTACCTTCAGATCCTTTTCTGATTCATTCGTCTGCATTATCACCAGTAATCAAGCTCATTCACCCTACCTGTGTCTGCCACCGTTATGTTTCACCTGTTCCATCTGCTACTTAACCTCCTGGTTTTTCTTTGTTTCCAGCGCTGGATTGTTCAGTGTCTCAGGCTCGGTACTCCGTTCCATGGTCCATGCATGTTGTTTTTGTCCACGATTCACTGCTTTGACTCTGCACGTTTTCTTTTTCTTTTTTAGCATTATCATTTCAAGAATCCATTATGTAGGTGTTCAGCATCCATCTCCCACCTCAAAGTGTTTTCCACCTGCAATGTGACCAACATCCTGTGGAATTATCTGGTCTATGGTGAAGCCATTGTTGTGTTGATCTTCTTGGCTTGACTGTGATTATTTCAGCTTTTAAAACAGTTATCTGAAGGCTTTGATTCAAAACTGAGAGACATGTAAAGGTGCTTATGATTTCATCCTACATAAAAAAAGAACTAGTTATTTCTGAAATGAAGAAAAAAAAATTAATACACAGAAACAAGTTTTGGAAAGTCGCTTCTTTTCTGTAATTATCAGGGTTGTCTTCTCTGCGTCATTTTGTGTACATATTGTGAATTTTTTTTATTTATTTTTTGTTCCCTGGTCCTGATTGATACATATGTACAATCACTTTAATTCCTTATAACCTCTCTGCAAACAATGGCTTTAGCTGGAGGTTCCAAATGAACAAATGTCAAGAAAATCCTACTGGAACAGGCGAAAGATATTTACTGGTAATCGCTAAAAAATTAAACCTGAATGCTGAAACTGCAGTAAAGGCAGTTGAACAAAGTCACCTGTTTATGGCAAGTTCAAGAAAAGTTTTTTTTTTTTTTGTTTAATATATCTCGTTCTCATTCTTTACACCAATAAACTCTTAGTATTTCAACAGGATTGTGTAGACTTTATATATGTTGTACGCCTCAAACAGCATATATGTCCGACTTTCCCTTCAAACATTGCGTGTACTACTTCTTAGTAAAACATCTTCGCTTGTATGTGTCCCAGGAAACCTTCCATGGACTACGGCTGAACTCTTACCTCCAAAAATATCAACAAAAAAAAAAAAATGAAGCTAAACAGCGAATAGTGTATGTTGTCCTTCGGGGAGCTCTATCTCTCTCTCTCTCTCTCTGAAATCCGGAGCGGTAGCCTACATATTTTCGCAGCTGGAGAAAGTGAAGCCGCACTCTATCAGCAGTCCTCATCAACAGCAACAGGCTCTGGAGGCCGCCTATGGTGTGCTTCTGGCTCCACCGGCTCGGCGGGCATCTCCCCTTCCCGGTGTCAAGGTCAGAGGAATGTGGCGCGCGGGCCGCTAGCAGCTCGCGCACGAGCACAGCGAGATTCAAGAGGTTCTTCAATGTGAAGCTCCTCTCACTTGCTTATACAGGCTGTGTAAGAAGGAGGAAAAAGCTGTCAATATGTGCTGAGGGCATTTTAATTAGCTCTTGTCCTCAGCAACGAGCTTTCTTCAAGTTATGGAACCGTTTTTTTCTTTTTTTTTTTCTTTCATCGATTGGGAAATTAATGACCCCCCCTCCTCCCCTCCCAAGCTTCAAACTGGAATGGAAAGTGATGGGACTACCGGTGCTGATGGGAGTTCATTTTCTCTCCCAGCAGCACCCTGAAGTTGGAAAAAGCCCAAACAGAAGGAGGGAATAGTATCTCCGACAAGCCGCCTGCTGATATAAAGAGGCCCTGACTGACTGGCTGCTGCTGCTGCTGCTGGCTCCCTCTATCTCACTCTCAGCTAATGCAGTTTTTGGCACTCGCACAGATCCTGTGCACAAGCACCACTTGCAGAGACAAAAACCCAGGCTGCAGTTGCCCACAACAGCATCTTGCCATTTCTCCGTACCCGTCCTTCCTTCTATTTATTTATTTATTTAAAAAAAAAAATTAATGCAAATTCGATGGTGCCGAGGAGCTCCAGACTCCTGGAATCACCTGCAGGCGTCGTTTGTTGTCACTTGCGGAAAGCAGATGTGCTTGGATTTTAAAGAGTTCGTCTCACACTCGCAATTCTTTTTGTGTTGGTGGTGCCATCTAGTGGCGAAAAGGGTCATTGACTGAATGGTTGACTCTTTTATATAAGTAGCCCCAAGGGTAAATAAACATTGCACTATTAGGTCTTTCTCTTTAATCCGTATGAATTTCTAAACGCCATGTCTTTGTCCCGGGTAAATAAAGTGAATCCCAAGAATGAGCAACAGAGAACCCGCTGCGTATAATATTTAATCCTGTTTGCTTCTTACCAAAACATTGTCATCAACTCTCGTGAAGGTCTGATTTGTATATTGCCAAAAGCAGATGCCATGATGCAGAACGCGAAGGGTTAAATTCAGCCAACAAATAAAAGGCAATGTAGATATATATAGAGCTCAGAGGATAGTTGTAACAAACAAAAAAGAAGCAAAAGTAGATCAATAAATTATCTCCATTGCAACATTAAAAAACATGCAAACAGGCACAATTTAGTTTAAAAAAAATATATTTTACGTCAAGCAAGTCTTATATTTTTCAAACATTGTCATTTAGTCTAATAAAGGTCTGACTACAAATGAGCAAAAACAGCTCCCTGATGCAGATCATCATATATTTTTTATTTTAATAGCTCTGAAAATCTTTGGGAAAATGACAAAAACACATTAGAAGGAAGCTTCTGTCTATGTTGGACATCAAATTCACCATTTTTCCCAAGGCTGCACAGCTCCCCTTCCTTAACCTTTAGGACTTTCTGGATCTTTATAGAGTTCATTTCGACTTATTGAGCCAGACAATACCTGTCTACTAACCCATTTTGCCCAGTTCAGAGTCGAGGTCAGACACCGCTGCTGGAAACTCCGGCTAAGCAAGGTTAAGGTCAGAGTGAGTTTTAAAGGAGCAGTTAGGAAGTGTGTCCTCATGTGATGAGAATTCCTAATTGCCCACAGGATACAGGCATGTCTACGGACAGCTCTTCAACACATTGCAAAAATATTCAACTTTAAATGTATTTTATTGGGATTTTATGTGATTTGGTAATCCATCCCTGATTTAAACTTTAAACTCCGTTCAACAACCTTCTTCCTACTCTGTAGATAATTCTGTTTTTTTCAGTCATGATCCCTAACAAAACATCTGAGGCCTTCACAGAAAAATTAACAGCACATTTCAATTCTTATTTCTTAAATCATGTTTGGTCCACTTCAGAATATATATTTAAACTACTTTTTCTTGATCTCTAATGTCCCAAAGAAATGCATTAAGACGTCAGGCTGTAACAAACAGTGAAAAAGTTAAAGCGGTAGAAAGGCGCTGTATGCTTTGGCTGTTTATTCTTGATCACTCCATCAGCCATCCATAACCCCAAATGGCAACAAGCAGGTAAAACAGATGGATGAAACTTTGAAAAGCCTAAAAAATGGGTGCAAAAAAGCAACTCAGTTCAGTTCAGTGGCAATTAGAAATAAGCACCCAGCCCAGCAGCACACAGTGGCTCTCCACACCTGCCCACTGGATTTCTGAATATTGTTCCCAATATACCCAAAATCCCATCCATGTAATTCAGACTGATTCCCCTGATCAAACACCTGCAGATGGGGACAGCTCAGGCGTTCTCTGTGAAAGCCTTTTTGACAGCTAAATGAAAACAGACTTTCAGTCATTTAAGAGCCTCTGTCTGCCCATGAAAAAAAAAACAAAAAAAAAACAATGTGACACATGGCAACAAAGCTGTATGACTGTTAGATCAAGTGGACGGCTGAGTAAATAAAGTACCACAAAGAGATTGCCTTTCTTTATCAGACGCGCTTTGTCTGACACAGTAAACATCCTCCGGAATGGCTCTGTAACTGTGTTTGCGTGAATATTATGCATCATAATGTGTGTATGTTCCATTGTTAGAGAGGGAGTTCACAGTCTGCTCCACGAGAACAATCAAAGATTTAGCTTTCTCTATATGGACTGACGTTTTTTCTTCATTCTTCTGTTCTCCTGCCAGCACTTACCTGCAGTAGTTGTGACATGAATCCTTTCCAGCAGACCGAAGCTCAGCGTTTGGGAAACAGATGCACCAAAGCCAAGAGGTACAAGAAAAAAAATTCCTATTTCCCACAGATGATCGGTGAATGGGTAGAGAAGTAGCTGTCTCTCATGTATCGAAAGTTTTAAGAGATTGCAGCAAAGTCGACTTCAGCGTTGCCTTTACTTTCAACACTTGTTTTACACTAAAACGAAACAAAGAAATATTGATATAAATACAGTGACTGTACTGCTTTTGCTAGTTCACTGTCTTAAATCTGGTTTTACATTTTGTCACAAAACTATTCTTTTTAACATCGTTAAGTGAGAGAAGATCTCCAAATTATATTGGTAACGAAATAAGCGAAGAGTAGCAAAAAAAAAAAGGGGAAGAGGACTGTACCTTGAGGGACTCCTGCGTTGCTCAGGAATGTTCCTAGAGATGCGGTTCTCCAGATAAGCGCACCGTGTTCTGTGTATAAAATAGTTCAGGATCCAGAAAACCAATCCTGAATGCAACTCCGCTGTCCTCGTCTTCTCCCACAAGCATCCCCGGCTCGGCGTTTTCGGAAACGCTTTGGAAGTCGAAGTAGACAATCCTCAAAGATGTAGAGAAAGACGGCGGCACCCATATTAACTGCGGATACATGAGTCACTAATATCAGCCTTATGGACACTTTATGCACACCTAGACATGCATTTAGTGATGAACAATTATAGCAGCTGTATTCACTAAAGTTGAAGTACTTGTAACGTTTTACCCAGTTTCAAGATTTTGGCAAGGACAATAAAAACGAAACAGGGCGACTAATACTGCAAAGCTAAAAAGTATGGCAGAGTTGCGAAACACATCAACAAATGGCATTTTTTCAAGATATCAAGGCATCGTGAGAAATAGGAAAAGTATGATGGATGATATCTGATTATCTGAAACATTTTGTATGACAAAAAGGCAAGAAAAAAATTTTACAAGAATTTTACAAGAGGACAAGAGGTATCATGGCACCAAGTATAAAAAAAGAGTTTTTCCAGGTCTATGCAGTAAAAGATGAAGGTTTAGAGACTCTGTGTCACCAAACAAGCTAAAATGTATTTACTGTCAGTATTTGGGAATGAAATCATGCCCGATTAAAGCAACATTTACAGTCTCGTTTCTCAGTTTCAAAGTACCTTTTGAATAAACATGAAAACTGATTGCCATTTTTTGTAACAACTTATCCCAGTTTGGCACAGTTAAAAGTTTTATATTACGCCATTACCTCAGACGACTTCCCGGCGATGGCTTAGGTTTCTCTTTGAAAAGTTTCGCCTTCTCTGTATGCTGGTACGTGTGCATCGCCTCATCCTGCGTTTTAAAGTGAGAAACGGCACAGTAAGCAAGTTTTAATAAATTCAAATAAAAATTGTGTGACTGGGGTTAAAAGAGAGAGACGCCGTGTGTTTCATCTGCACTGGGGGGGGGAATAGGGATCACCAGCAGCTCTTCAAAGCTCTGCCAACCACAAGAAACTCAGAGACCACCGAGCAAGGCTGAGGTCAGCAGTGATGCACAATCCTGCAAAGGACTTTATTTTTGACGAATTTCATCACAAGTTTGGTATATGTTACTTAAAAGGCCTGTGTAAATGTGACACAAACATGGGTTTGAATGAACACGTACAAGGCATAGCATTGGGTGGGGCCACAAACACTGCTGCTGAAAAACATATCTGCTTAAAATAAAGCTTCGTTAGGATGCCACTTACTTAAAGAAGCATGATTTATTACACCACACTGCTCATATAGTCTTTAATTTCACTGATATTTATTGATAACAGTATCAGTTATTGATACTTTTTTTACTGATAAGCAAAAATAACATTTTAGCTTGTTGTAATTTTAAACTGGTACTTTTTGCTGATATTGATACTTTTTAGTGATATTTATTTATGCCAGTTTAAATTATTGATACTTTTTACGGATATTTGTTGACACCAGTATCAATTGTTCATACATTTTACTGATATTTACTGATACTTTTTACCGATATTTATTGATGCTCTTGTGGGATAAAAAGTAGTGGGAAAAATAGTAAAAATAACATTTTAGGTTTTTTTCTAACTTTAGCCGAAATTTATCCAGGCAACGATAATTCGTATCATGATTAGAGATTCATCACGAAAAGTGAAAAAAAGGTACGATAGATGCCAACTCTGGGCGACTGCAACGCTCCAGGTCTTGGTAGATTTGAATCTGGCAGATTTCATTTGTATGTGTTTGATTAAAGAAAAAAAAAAAAAGAAAAAACAAAGTGGACAGTTGCATGTGTATGCCACACTTCCATCCACCAATCCATCCATTTTCTGTTCACCCTTGTCCCTTAATGGGGTCGGGAGGGTTGCTGGTGCCTATCTCCAGCTACGTTCCGGGTGAGAGGCT
>CAEGAE010096415.1:0-63012 GCA_903067095.1 Girardinus metallicus
CGCATCAACAAACTACAGTGCCTTACAAAACTATTCATACTTCTGTAGTTTCCTGTTACTTCATGTGACAACTCCACAAACACTAAACATCGACACGAAGTGGAACGCGATTCTGAATTGAAAGGCAAATGATTTGTGGTTTTTGACATTTTGTACAAATATAAATCTGAAAAATGTGACATGTTTCTAATCAATCGCTAGGAGGTGTGTACTTTGTAAGACCACCCTTCTCTGTAGTTGGATTGCCAACCCTTTTTTCATGTCTGGCAATGTTTCACATCTATAGAGTTTTTCCTATTTCTTTTTGCATAGTAGCACAAGCACAGTCAGTATGGAGATAGCAAATGAGAAAATCATTCCTCAAGTTTTTCACACACTCTTAATTGGTTTTTGGTCTGGACTTTGACTAGGCTATTCTAATACTTAAATATGCTTTGATTTAAAACATTCCACCGTATCTCTTGCTGTACTTTTAGGAAGGTGAACCTCCAGTCCAGTCTTTCAAGCGTTGCTCAATATTGACCTCCAGCAACTGATCAATTTCTGGTACCCTACTGTATATGCAAACAAAAAATACTATTTAGGAAACCTCTTATAAAGTCGTGCTTCTCAGCTAGATAGTGTTTTTGTGCTGGTCTATTATAGAAAATACCAATAAAATACACTGAAGTTTGGTTGTAACTTGTGAAAAACTTTAAAGGGTACGATGACTTCTGTAAGCGCTATCATTATTTTATTTCACTTGCTAGAATTAAAGTTGGTTTACATTTGCACCAGAATGTTTTTCAAGGTCACAACAGTGAATGTTAAAAGTTAAGTCAGTGGCGGCTTTGAGTTAGATGTGTTCATTTAGATCTCATCAGCAAAACCTCATCTACTGGCATGAAGCTTGTCCGCATGTAGAACGTTTCTGACATGTTCCTCTCCCTTTTGAAGTCACTGCAGGGAGAACCGGACTTGTTCTCCCAAAAAAGGATTTCCTCTCCTTCTTTCTTCCTCCTCCTTTTGTATCTTTATCTTTCCGCTCTTAATCTTTCCTGTTCTTATCACTTCGCAGAGTTCACTCAGTTGCCGCAGATTAGGAGCGCAGCTCGACGAGCTGTCGGGATCCGATCTCTCTGCTCTCGAAGCCAACGTGATGGAAAGCCGCCGTCGAAGCTTCCTTGAGGAAGCCGCTCGTTGGCGTTTCTCCATGTGTTGCAATAAAGATGTTCATCGGAGTTAACTAGATGGAAAAGCATTAAAGGCACTGATAAAGAACGAGCGGAGCAAAGTAAAACCAGAGTCTCGTCTCTGACCCTCCTTTACAGTGTCTCGAAGATCAGAAGAGACACTAATAGCCATGAGTGCGACTGATGAAACCATTTTATGGTTTTGAAGTAAATCTGTCGGCTGCAGGAGGGAGGGAGGAAAAACAAATGAATGAATTCTTTCTTGAGGGCTACGCTGTCTATGAAACCACTTTATTTGTGTCCGTTCTCTATCCTTAGGCCATGTAGGGAGCGGAGCAGATGCAGATGGCTTGTTTCAGGAAACCACAGGCCCAAAAGGGATCCCTCTCTGCTGTGCGTTTAGTATACAAACTACAAAGGGAGGCTGTGGTAAGCACACCCTTGTGAAAAAGGCTAAAATAGTGTCAGCAGGATGTCGACCAGACTGCAGGCAGCGAGCAGAGAGAGCAGAGCAGAAATTTGTGGAAATCATTTAAAACGTTTCACGAAAAGCGATTGAGCCAAAAACTTTCCATCCATTTGCACATACAAAAGAAGAGAAGAAATTTTATTTTATTTATTTATTTATTTATTTATTTATTTTCAATAGTTTGTCACATAACCGCTTCAAACAGCTGTGTACTTTAGTTGCATTTTCAAACCAACACAAAGCGGAACATAATTGTGAAATTGAATGATTCATAGTTTCTGGAGGTCTTATGAATTAAACTTTCTAAACTGTTGCACGCATTTGGATTACGCCCCATTTTACTCTGATCCCCCTAAATACAATCCAGAGCAACCAGTTGCCTTCAGAGGTTATTTACATTAACAAAGTTCACTTGAGTAATCTACCCCTTCCAGACCTAACGGAGAGCCGGCGATCCAACCAAATTTGCAGTATCGTAATTCCGCCACACTTTGCGCTATCTGAAAAATTCAGACAGTTTCTGAAAGGAGAGACGTTGCACTTTCCAGCCAGTACCGGATTATTACAGTAATTCCACCCCTGCAGTAGCAGGGAGTAAAATTAAACAGAGGGACTCTTATATATTTTTACTCACATGACATTTAAAGGACTGTGTACAATTAAAATAAGCAAAAATATCCAGGCGGAGATTTGAAATTTAGGTCACAAAGGGTTAACTGCAGTACAAATGCAGCTGGTGTGCCACATGAGACCAGTTTGAAACTTTTTGGCCTGTTGTGACAGAAAACCAAGACATACCGGTGTCAGCATCATGCTGCTGGGATTTGTTTTCTTCAGTAGCAGCAAGACAAGGGGGCAGAGATAGAGGCTCACTTTCCATCAGGACAACGATCCTAAACGTACAGCCAGAACTACAATGGGTGTAGATCAAAGGGTATTCATATTGGCCTAGTCAAAGTGCAAGCCTAAATCAAATTAAGAATCAGTGGCAAGACTTGAAAGGTGATGATCTCCATCCAAGCCGATTGAGTAAATCAATGCTTAATGACTGAATTAGCATCGTCTCGCTTTGCTTTGACATTTCTCAAAGTCAGTAGAAATTTATCGTTTCTTGTCTTGCCAGTGACTTCAGACTGACTCCATGCCTGCCTTTCCCAATAACAATGTAACGTAATTTTTTTTTTTTCACCCAAATAATTACATGATCGCATCAAGAAAAACAAAATAAGCTTCTGCCTTTTCTTTTGTCTTTCAGATCGCTATCACTGCAAACGCATGCGTGGCACAGCAGCTGGAAGCTGGGAAAAAAAGGAGCTTGGTATGTGACTGATTTATTTAGTTTGGTAACTTATTTCAACAATGGCACAAAGGATCATCTTCCTGTACTGACCGAGTTATTTTGGCAGAGCTGCGTCTTTGTTAGTGTTCTGAAACGCTTTAATTTCCACTTGGTTTCATGTCATTTTGGGTGTAGGTTGAGCGTTGCAATGCGAGGGACTTAAATTCTCTGAATGTTTTGTGCCGAGTATCTCTGTCCAGTTGTTCTTCCGCTGAGGGATTTGATGTAAAAAGCCAAAAACGCCAGCTGTGCAGCAGTTTTATTCGAGAAGCCCCCTCAGTCATTAGCTGATCGACGTTCTGTATACCGACGTGATCAGGCTTCAGGTTTTCTCATCAAAATTTAGGGATATTTTCATTGCTGGTTTTATTAGTGCCGTTCTTAAGAAATTGGTTTTACTAGCTGATGTCAAAAACATCGCTGCTTCCCCCACACAGACAAAAACAGCAGAGCCTTTCAACTCCCCTCTTAGCGCTGACTTTTTGTCTAAAGTGAACATTCCTGTCATTTTAAGACAAATCTCAAGCTATTTTCTATGTATTTGATTTGATTTGAACTACAATCTGGAGAAAATGCATCATCTTCCTGTCATTTTATCTGACATAGACCTGATTATTATCTATATCTTAACTGCAAGTGTTCTTTCCAAACCTCATGTTTAAATTCTAGCAATAGCAATCACACATCCTCATAATGTCATAGTTTTATACTTTGTCAGGTACAGTATGCATGTTTTTCATAATAGCAGCTTGACTTGAGGTTAAACTGTCACCCTGACATGTGACCAGATGTGTGACGCACGGTCGAAGAGTCCCAATGGGAGCTCAACTAGGTGAGACCTGTGTCTGTGTGTGGATTTCAGCCACGCGACACCCACGCTGACAGAGGTATGTCGTATTGAAACTCGTTCTGCTCCAGAGCCGGGAGGAAATGAGAAAAACATGCCACAGCTTTAGAAAAGCCCCTTTCCTGACCTTCTTTGGACAAGTTCAGTCGGAAGTGATTGAACTTGGGTCACATGAAGCTGCATCGATCACAGTGATGAAAACGACTTGGATATAGGTAGTTCTCAGCTTGTTTCACACAGGAAGGTAATTAGCGTTACACCACCTCATAACCTCCGTTCGCCTTGTCCACCTCATTCGGTGTGAACCTCTAGTGAGATGGTTTGGTTGTATGCAGTTTGAGGAAACTAGCTTGTGGTTGATTCTATTTTTTGTTATCTGTTTTGATAATCGCACACCTAGTGGCCAGGGTTGGGTAGTAACTAGTTACATCTACTCGGTTACATTTACTTGAGTAGCTTTTTTTATTTTTTTTTAAATGCCCTTTTGGGAATATCTTTTACTACTATAGATGTACTTTGTGTAATCGTATTATAAAGTATCGCTAGACTTACTTCACTTGTATTTCTGGATACTCTACTTTCTGTGCATTTCTGTGCAATGAAGAACATTCAGTGACGCTACTCTGAATGTGCCTGGTACATTTTTGCCAAAAATTCACCAGGCACACACTTGCGGTTTTAAAGTTTCATAAGTTTTGCATTGATTAATTATTCAAGTTAATTACTTTTATTTTGGTCTCTAACATACCTCAATGTCCACAAAACTTTATATTTTTGCAGACATTGGTCTGTCTGATACTGTAAATATTTAATATTTGATATTTTGAAC
Source organism: Girardinus metallicus (assembly GCA_903067095.1). Lineage (NCBI taxonomy): Eukaryota > Metazoa > Chordata > Actinopteri > Cyprinodontiformes > Poeciliidae > Girardinus > Girardinus metallicus. The sequence goes on from CAEGAE010096415.1 coordinate 4,657, forward strand.
AGCTACTTAGTACTTGAATAGACTTCTTACCAAATATTTTTTCTATTACTTGAGTAATTTCTTGGATGTCTACTTTATACTTTTACTTGAGTAAAAAAAAAAAGTAGTCTGACTCTTCTTGAGTACAACTTTTAGCTACTCTATCCACCCCTGCTAGTGACATTTCTTCTTCTTGTGCTGTCAGTCAGCTGCACCTACATAGACAATGCTTAGCCAGCGTTTTTAGCTAGCGTTTGTGACATTCACCCAAAGTAAGCAGCTACTACTCCTGCAATCATTAGCTTATTTCCCCCTCTTTATCAGCAGATGAAAAATGTGGCAATCTACAAAGAAAAGGACAGAAATACAATCCGTACCCCAACACAGTAAAATGGTGGATTTTTAGTGTCGGTAACCTTTTAAAATCCCCCCCAACAACTTCACAACAGACATGCCTTCCTCCTCTGCTCAATTTCCTCCATAGACTGGTGCCCTTGCTTTAGTATCTGACTGAGGAATGACTTTTTCCTCAGGATATAATCTAAAGGAATCCTTTCCATCTGATATGGGATATTTCCTGTATCTCATCCATTCCCAAGCAGCAATATACACAGCAGAGAAGCTTAGTTAGGATGTTGGAAGTAAGGTCTAAGAAAACTGGATACAAAACCAAGTTTTCATGGACTGAAATGTGCATTACTGCCAAATTTCTGGCAATTCCTCAATGCATAAATTGTGAATTTTATTTCTGATTTTGTCAGAAATAGTTGTTTTCAATCCACCGCTGTTACAATAAAGTGTTGTAAGCAGAGGTAAGCAGAAATACCCTGATTCCAACTTCTTGTTTGCTTGCTTTGTTTGTTGTAGCATTTGCATTTTTTTTTTTTGCATCTGGAAAATTGTTTCCAGGTGATTTAAAACATCTGCCCAGCTGTGTGGTGGTGTGCAGCATCTTGACATGTTCTTTCACTTGAATAAACAATTCCCAGATTTTTGCGTAGTAACGTGTTTAATCAAGCCTGAATATCCTGGCCACAACACAAAAAAAGAAAAAGGAAGAAAATCTGCACTTCTCATTCTCTGAGAACTGACTTCAGCAGAGATGCACACAAGCATTTGCTCATGGAAAGAAAAGGAAAATGTTAACTTTTTCCATCCCTTCGTCTTTTAAAAGAATGCATTATGAGCCTAATTTCTTCTGCCATTTTGCAAAGAATTTTATTGGGTTTCATAATTACAGATCGGAAAACACCATGATGTACTCTTCAGATGTTTAGTGGCTCTTCAATGCCACGGAGCTCATCTGCTTTGAGTTCTTTTTGAGCTGGAATCAGTCTATCAACGCCACATGTTCTGTATTTTCCCTGGACATGAAAACCTACAATACATTTAATTATGATCTTTAAAAAAAACATAAAAGTATCTTTAAATCCCATAACTTCCCTTTGCCAAATAAATCCAACCCCTACATTCTGCAGCAAATATAATAAAAAGCAACTGCTAGACGGACAAATCTTCCACTTTATTTTATTTTGATCCTCCTGGATAACAATTAGTGAAATCACTTATCTTCAAAAGTGTTGTAAAGAGTAAAATGGAGTCCATCTGAGTCTAATCTAATCACTATAAATACAAGCATTCGGTGAAGACCTCAGCGGTTTGAGACTTCGTTGGTGAACAAACACAAAGAAACTCTGGAAACAGGAATACGGTTATGGAGGAGTCTAAAGCAGGCTATGCTAACATGCAAGGTTTGAAGATATTACAGAGAAAAGTACGGCACAACTTTAGATATACCAAGAACCTAAACGTACATGCCAGGCAATAACAGCATTAATCAGAGGAGCAGCCATGGTGACACCGGAGGAGCAACAGGTGTGCCCAACTCAGGTGGGAGAGTCTGTTGACAAAACATCTGTTAGCAAAAATTCTTTAGCCGCAAGCTACAGAGTAAACGTGTAAAATCATAATAGAAAACCATCCATCTTGGAACATGGTGGTGGAGTAGGAGGCTGTGGGAGAGAATCTGGTGAGAATTAAGATATGTGAAGGTAAACGCACGACGACCAGAAACCTTCTCCTTTCTCTTACCACTTTTGCTTTTTTGGACTTTTCCCAGTCACGGTACTTGCTTTGTGGTTTTCACCCTGCTGAGGAAAATTCATAAAAAGATAACAGAGTCAGAGAATTTGATATCGTTATCTTAAGGCTTTTTAAAAAAAAAAAAAAAAAAAAAAAAAAAACTCCTTCCACAGACCTCATGGACTGGCATATATTCTTCTTTTCAATTTAAGCAGCACACATTATTTGTCACATACAACTGGACCCTCGAGCTCATTGCTATGTGCCTTTGAGCTCGCTGGCTCCTCTTGGCCCCAGATGACCCACTTACATGGTGGCACTGCCAGCAGGACCCGAGCCAGCCTATTCTACAAACCCTGACAGCAACAAAATAGAGTCCTTGACCCAGAACGCCAAACTATATGCAATATGACAAAGGAGCAGATGAAGCAGATGGGAAACAGATCTTACTGTACAATAATGTGTGGGCTAATGTGTGTGTGTGTGTGTGTGTGTGTGTGAAGGCTGGGGGCTGGGTGGGGGGTGTTGGGGAAGGGGAAACACAGTTTTCAGCTAAAGTGTTTCTCAATAAGTGCAAAGAAGCTACAGGTTCAAATTACCGGAGGAAACCTCCGGCTTTATTTCTTTTAATTGCTACCTGTCTGTTTTTATTATTGTAAGTGTGATTCAGAAAGATCTAATGTGACATTCACGTAGCGTGACTAATTCTTTGTGTCTGCGCACGAAAGCAATCGGTGAGAAAGCTCAAGTGCTTTGAATTAAAATGGGTGTTCACATGTGTGCGTGAGCCAGTCAGTCCGACCTCTTATTGAACACGGCCTCCTGGTTCTGCACACAATGGTTGGCGGAAGACAGCAGGAGAATCACAACCGCTGTCTTTACTGGAGGAAATCTAAACGAGCGCGCTTTGAGCAGAGCAAACCGAAGATCGTTCACCGCCCCAGAGGGCTGCGTTTCTGCTGTGTGTTTGCCTCTCCAGCTGTGCTGTGTACTTACAAGAAGAAGATGTATTTAAAGGGTCTCATGGTGAGGTTGGAAAAAAGAAAAAACCTCACCGATCAATTCGATGCTTTGTTCCGTTCACGTGACTGTTTCAGGGCCCCTGTGTTATACAGGGACAGCCATTGCAAGATACTTTCCATTAGACATGATGGAAAAGAAGACTAGAAAACAGGGGTGTGATGATTCATTAAGCTCCCAAGATGACTCGTGATCCTGGGTCTCACGAAAACAAAACAAGATGAGGTTGTTATGTTTAAGTGGGTTCCTTAAATCCAGCCTCCTAGGGACGGTGTCCTGCAGGTTTTTGATGTGGCTCTGCCTCACCACACCAGAGTCAGGTAGTCAGGTCATTAGCAGCACTCTGGAAAACTTGACTGCACTGAGGAGGTAACGCAGATATTTGATTGAGGCTTGTTGAACCAGGAACACACCTACAAGTTGCAGGAACTCAAGGTCTGGATTTGATGACCCCCCAGTCTAAAGGTTTCAGGAAACTCCAAAGTGAATTCAATCGATGCATTGGAAATCAGTCCAGGTATCAGTAGATCATATTACTGTGATTTTCACTCACATCTCATTTTAAGATGCTGCTAATGCCAGAAAAAGCGTTGCAATTTGTCGTTCCTTACAAATGGAACGAAGGCTTCATTCATCTCAAACTCTGTTTAAGGTGTTCTACAGCTGAGGTTTGATCTGTTGAAGTACTTTAGATCTTGACCAAGTCCAGTCCAAATTCCTCGAAAACAATAAGGTAGCATACAGCTAGCAGAAAGCTGTAAAGCAGGTGCTATCTTCAACATCTGTAGTTGCAGTTCGCGATATTCTGTCCGGACTCTGGGTTTCTTAGGTTGGGTTTTGTTTATTTCCGTATTTCTGTTCCTCTTTAGTTTAATCTGTTCTGGTTTATTTTAGTTCAGCCCTTCTCAGTCATCTTATTTTCATTGGGTTTAATTTCTTTAGCTCCAGTTATTCCTTAGTGTTTGTATTTTTGCTTGTTTCACCCTGTCCCACTTTCTCTCCCCCTCCACTCAGTCTGGCTCCTGCTTAAATTACTCACACCTGCAACCAGTTAACTCATCAGCCCAGGTCCATTGTCCCCACTGTTTACCTCTTAGTATTTAAGCTCCTCATTCTCAGTCACAACTTGCCGATTCATCACGCCTCCTCTCCTCGTCACTACTTCCTGGTTTCCCTGTATTTCTTCAGGCCTCCCGTTTGGCCCCGTTTTTGGACTTTCTCTGTTTTTTAGACATTTTTGTTTGTAAGTTGGTGCCTCGTTTTAATTTTTCTATCATCAACAGAACTCTTAAGTCTTGCCTGCTGCTTCTTGGTCCACTAAATACACAACGTGACATACACACAGTGCTACCAAGTCTCGTTTTTTTACCTAGAGTGGGACTTTTCTTCTGTTTCTCACTCTGTTGCTCTGCCTGGATAAACTTCACTCTACAGTCAGGAAAGTGTCTAGCCTTAAAGTGAAACACTTTTTTTCTGAGAATCTTGTCTGTGACTGATCTATCCTGTCTCTGGAGTAACCATAGAGAACCCACACATGCATTATGAGACCATTCAAACTCTACACAAGAAGGCCCTGGGTGCGATTCAAAGCCAAGACCTTAGTGACTATACATGGTGAGTGAGGATATGTGCATTTATACAAATTCTGATTGATTAAAGCTCCCATTGTTGATTTAATTATGCGGCTTCAAGATAAAATTGGTGGGAAAACCTAATGGAGCACATCCATTTCAGAATAATTAGGGGAATATTTCATAATTTGCTTGATTATTTAAATTCGGAACATCTCTGTATTTTTTTTTCCCTCCCTTCTTTTCTTATTGTTGTTGTTCCTGTTCCAGCTTAGAGTGATCAGGGCCATTAAACTGTTTCGTGATGAAAGGCAAGATGCCAATTGTTCTGTGGGTTTTTTTGCGCTCAACAACCAGACTCTTGTGAAACAAGGTCATGACTAGTTGTGGCGACAGATTTGTTTTACTTCTTAACACGAAGTCCGTCTTTGATACTGATGCCACCCTCATCTCTGTGACTGCACCAGCTGCAAACGTCGTCTTTCACTCAACCTGAGCATGCCACGAGAAAACAAATGTGCTCTTTCAAAGGCTTCGCCAAAGGAGGATGCCTGCGTCAACCGGCTCTTGCATAAACAAAAGAGTTTGTGAAAGCAATAAGGCGTTTCTGGCGATCAGTGCCACCAAGTTTGGCTCCCCTTCTTGTCTGAATACCTCATGTCACAGTGGTGCCCAAGGAAAAGCTGCACAACACCTTTGATTTGCTTTCTCCTCCCTCTCCATTCTGTGAAGTGATTAATTTGGCATTAAATCAGTTGTTGCCATTCCACAGAGAGCCAGAGAACCTGGGAAACATTTAAACTTTTGGACAGACCTGCTGACAGCTGTTGTACCACTTGGGCAGAGTCCAGGGCCGTATCTTGTGCTCTGTGAAAGCTCCTCCAGTGTCCTAATTGCATTTCAGATGTTTGAGCTTTTGTTTTCGCTCAGCTCTCACCCAACATAAACTTGCCTAAGTCCATATTGAGAAGTCAATTTCAGAACAGTCTCCCTCCATCATCCTGGCCTTCTTTGGAAAACCCCTTAAGCTGTTGCTTTGTGCTTTTTTAAATTAAAAGAATAAGGGCATGCAACATTGATTTGCCTTCAACGTGTGGACTCATCTTGATGCGTTGGCGTGCGGTTCCTGGTCCAAAACAGCCACGAGTCTCTGCTAGTCTTTCCAAGCCCTCTAATGCGGGAAGATGCAAAGTGTGTAATTTACATTTGCATATTCATACGGAGCTCATAAAATGTATTTTACATCCTTTGGACTTTTTCGCATTTTGTTGCATTACAACCACAAATCTGTAAAATATGGCCTGCATTTGTAATGATAAAGTAATTTGTAAAATCGGCTAACACAGGAATCACCACATGTGCGTTTTAACAGTGCCGAGATGGAAAGATATGAGCGTTGATCTCGGGGAAACATTTCTTGCCACCCCCCCCCAAATGATCTGAATACCATCAATCCATCAGACGAAAGTTTAAAAGTGGAAAACATCTGCTTTTCACTCAGAGTATGCTCAATGGATTTAATGTTCATTCAGAGATTGATTTATGGGTTTTTATGCCTAATATTTTGATAACTTTGTCCTGTATTTCCAATGTTCCGTGATTTTGCTGCATTTGCTTCCAATTTAGTTTTAAGTCTGATTTTCCTTGTGCATCTGAATTTCTCTCCCGTTTTTAGTTTACTGCGCAATGATTGACTTTGGCACCTGCAAGTCAGCAATTATCCTCTCCATTTAACTGATATGTCATTTGGATCGCTTTGAGTTATTGTGCTTTTTTGTGACCCACGTCTATCAAAGGGGTTTGTTTCCTGTTTCAGATACATGTATTAGTAGAGCTGAGAGTAGAGTACAACCAGGAAACAAACTTTCAACTGCATCTCATATGTCTTTATTACCTCCTAAACTTCTTCATCTTCTCACACAACTAACAGGTAGTGGCAATATTGTTTTATGGTAATCCACACAAAATTATTGAAGCAGTGTTCAATATCAACAACCCCATACAAAAATGTTCACATGATCACCATTAAACTTATTCAGAGTTCCAGTGTTAGATATGTATATCCAATTGTATCAGTGGACAGTTTGTCAAGTGCTAGCTTTCATACGGGGCTCATACATTCTTGCAGAAATATATCTGCAAGAATGTATAAAATAAGGTCAGATAAGTCAAACAACGACTGAAAACACTCTGATGACCATCCGTAGCAAAAACAAATGGGTCTGAGGCACTTATTAGCTGAATTGGACTTCTCTTAAATATCAATCGATGTACGTATGCTTTTGATTCCGCAACTCATCTAAAAGTGGCTAAATGATTAATCTGATGACTACACTTCGTTTCTATATTACTTATTTAAAGCCTGTCGTCTCACTGTACTAGAAAAAGAGAATGTTATGACAAAGATGTGCTCACAGAAGTCCACAGGATGGGGCAGAGGGAGTCGTCGTCATCTCAGGCCGATCTCAGGCACTTCATTCAAGCTCGCCATCCCCTATCAGGCCTTTGTGATCTGGAGGGGAAGTGCAGTTTACTCTGCCGATAGCGGCCCTGAATGATACTGCCCTGCGCACAACTCAGGAAGGGGTGACGCCGATGACCTCAATGACCAACATCCATTGAGAACACCCTCACTCACACACGCACACAGGCGCCAGCAGCTGTAGTGGCGGCTCCATTGAGAAACATGGAAGCGTCTTTTATTTATTTATTTATTTTTTTCTCCTGCCTTTTGGCTTCCTGACTCTTTAAAATCAGCAGCTGGTGGATAAATGGTGCTGCTGCTGAAACGGATTCTTGCTGAAAACTGCTGACTGCAGTTGAAGCAGCATTTATAATCGCAATCTAGTGATATAAATGAATTAGACTCCGTGGAAAAATGGCTCCCCAACTCATCTGAAGTGCTCAACACTGATTATAAAGAGTGGCAGCTTTCAAAAATTAGGGCTTTTGGTTAAAAAAAAAAGATTGAAATGGTGTTGCGCACATAATATTCAGACCCTTTGGATTTTCACATTACAACTGCAAATAGAATCTATTTTTATGAAATTTTTGTTGACAGACCAACACAAAGTAGCACATAATTTTATTGTGAAAAAATTTTACCTACTAAAATTTGAAAATCTCTAATATCAAATTATATTCAGACTTCTTTTACTCCGGATTAAGTCATGGAGAAGTTTAAAACAGGACTAGATTATAAAAACACACACAAAAATCTCACACTGTAGAAATCTCATTGAGCATTTTCGGTTTAAAAGTTTACCATCCAGAAGGAGAACAAACAAACAGAATAATTTAGATTGCATGAATGATCCAGTCAAAGTCCAGACCTAAACTGTTGAAAACCGTATATCATTTTCCGTTTACCTAACAACTATGCACCTCTAACAACAACCCCCCCACAATCTGTCACATAGGAGACGCAATGTGACAAAAACAAATTTTCTGGATATGAATACTTTTGAATGCCACTGTAATAAAGAGTAAAAGGTTCATTTAAAGTTGAGGCTGCTGTACATAAACATACTCATCAAGAACATTTTCGTCCAACTATTTTTGAATGATTTATTCCCCCGTGTTGTAAAAGTGTTTTGCAGCTAATTCTCAGAAATTGTTAATGAGGGTTTGCATCTGAACAGGTCAGATGTCTGTAATTTCTTATAGTTTTGCTATACCAGCAGAAAGGAGAAGAAGAAGGCTCCAACATCTCAATGACCCCTGTAATCGCACTTAATTGGAGCCATAAATGTTAGAGAATGTGCACTTCTGTTGCTAATGTGTGGCCCTGGGCAGCTTAGCGTCGCGTTAGCTCTGTGAACAGCTGGAGCCATAATTATAAATGCTGGTTGACTCTATTGAAATTATGTTGCCATTTAAGAAATCATGACTATTTGTAACACTACAGGCTTCGGTGTGTAATTACCATAATGACCAAAACACCAAACATTTTCTGCTTGTTATTTTGGGCAGGGAAATACCCCTCAGAGGTTGTCTTTTTCAGTTTTTGAATGCTGCAGGCACTTCAAATTAGGCACTTTATCTAGGTTATGCAAAGCAAAGCGTGCAGTCTCCTTAAAGGGTGCACATGCTGATTGTACGCTATGAAGGCATGCCCAAGCTTTTGTCCTTTATTACCAGATAGCATACTGAGAACATAAGCAGATGCCTGCAGATTTGATAGGGGTAGTGACGTGGAGACCACCAAGGTACACACAGTTCAAGTTACTGGGGGACCAAGAAGAGAGGCACCCATCCATTGTCTGGGAATATCTTGAACATCTTTATCTCCCGCTCACGTCCCTCTCTATTGAAGTGCGCAACAGCCACAATGATGAAAAGGTTTCCCAAGAAGCATTTGTTCCTCAAATTTCCACTGGAACAGATAGACCAGAGGTTCCCAAACTGTGGGGCGTGCCCCCTAGGGGGGGCGCTGTGCCATTGCAGGGGAGGTGCGGGAAGCAGTATGGATAGATGAAAACAAAAAAACAATCGATGAGCGATGCGTGTGCTGCAGGGGGTGGGGTGTAGGGGATAGGGGATTATAGCAGGGAGTCTCTAACAGTCTCTCTACCTCCCCTCCCGGCCTCCCTGTCATACACATCATCCAACCAGATCCAATTCATGGGGGTGGGGGGGAAATACAGAGAGAAAATGTTTGGAAACCACTCGGGGGGCCCAGGAGAAAAAGTCTGAGAACCACTGAGATAGACGTTATTCAGACAGGAGTGCTTGCCAATTTTAAAATATAAAACCATTAATCTGTCATAGCAACTTAAAGTCGGGAAGCAATCAAGTTGTGAGTTTTAAGAACTGTACAAAAAATTTCCCCTCTGTCAGATTTACAAATACTAAACAGCTCTTTGTTGCTAAAAATATCAAAGACGCATGAGTGGCCTATCTGGTTGGCCTCAAAAGATCAATCATAGCAATCAATTTAAGGCAACATAGCCTATATGTATGATAAACTTTTCCACAACTATTGCAGATCATCTAGGTCTCTTACTTATTAGGAAACATTGTAACACCCCAATGACACCATTTTGTATTTTTTACATTGGATCCAGCTAATCTAAACTCTTAAGGATTGAACAGCGCCATTAAGTTGATGTAAGGAACACTCTTATGTTGCAGTAATCACCTGACATGCTACAGAATATGGACACTTAGTCTGCGCTGCTGAATATTTGTAATATTTGGAATTCTTAAGTCACTTGGGTTAATAATTTACATCTTTGTACTGAATCAGGAATCACACACCTGATGTCTTCATTATCCTAGGTCATATGAGTCCTCATGTTGTAAAAACAGCAAATTAGCTGAATCAGAGGATTTGGAGCTGGGGGCTACCAGCCCAGTCCTCAAAAGCTGCCGCCCTATAGCCTTTACAGTCATTTCTGCTCCAACATACCCGAATCGAACGAGTATGGAAAATGTTCAAGTAACGCGACCCTCTTATACAGAGTTTAGTCAAGAGGTGTTATGGCCTTTTAGACATTGTTCAGACTTATTTACAACACTAAAATAAGCTCACTGACTGTTTCTTTAATCAATCAATCAAGTTTATTTGTATACCACATTTCAGCGACAAGGCAGATCATAGTGCTCCACATCACAAACACACACAAAAAAGTTGTAACAATTGTCAGTTGTCATCATTACGCATCAAAATGTTGATTAATGTTTCATTGATTATGTTTCAAAAGCAACTCTAAACAGGTGGGGGGGGGGTTTTGTTGGTTTTTTTTAGACAGATTTAAATAATTAATGTGGAACCAATTAAGCATTATGTTGCTTATTTGGCTGCTGGGGCTCCAACTTAAATTCTGCTGAGAGCCCAGTTTATTCATGTGCCGGCCCTGCCACTTTGTCAAGCTGTAACGATCCAAACAAACCTCGCATGTTTATAATAAGGTCAGTTGGTCAGTACATTCTGTGCAAACTCAGAAGCAAAGAAAAAAACCAAAAAACCAAGAGTAATCTCCTCTGTATATGTGACCACCCTTATCTGGAGCGGTGGTGGGGGTATAAAAAGCGCTCGGCTCCCCCTGACTGCACCAGAGTACCTTTGCTGATCTGATCCCGCCCCTACACAGGGGAGAGAGTTCACGGGCTCACTAGAGCCCATCGCCAGTGGACTGTTCCGAGCTGCAGCCCACCCCTCTCTCTCTGCAGTATGCATGTTCGCCAGGGAGTCACGTCCCAGCTCTGCACTGCTTCACCGGCCGGCCACCACCACCACCACCACCACCAGCAGCAGCTGCAGCTCAGCCAGGGCGGACGGTAATAAGACGTGGATGCGGCGGCAGAAAGGCGGAGATCCCCGGAGTGAGCGCAGGAACAAGCGGACTTCCCAACAGGACTTCCAGGCTGCCCGGGTCTCTCTCCTCTGAATTTAGACAACATGCATGTGCTCCTCTGGGGCTTGGGGTTCCTGCTATTCCCTGATCTCTTGAATGTAGTCGCATCCACAGGGAGATTGCTGCGGAGTTCAAGCACAGGTAGGTAGTTTCCCCCCCTCTCTCCTCTCCTCCCTCCTGACGCGTGGGATCATTCGCAAGGGATCCCAATGAATGGGTTTTTCCAATTCCGCCTTGTAGCGCACAAGTTGAAGTCTGATCGACTGTAAAATACCAAAAATAATGAAAAACACGTGAGAAAAAATATATATTTAAAGCATGATCTCGCACATCTGGGCTGTTTTGACTTGAGCTGAATCCCGCCTGCCTTGTTTCCACCCCCCTCCCCGCAGCACCAGAGGAGCTGGCCGCGTATGAGATTGTAACTCCGGTGCGAGTGAATGAAGCCGGTGACAGGCTTCCAGCCGGCGTGCACTTCAAGAGGAAGAGACGGAGTTTGGACGAGGGCACCGGGAGCGCCGCGGATCACTGGGCCGCGGCAAACATCCACTACAGGATATCTGCTTTCGGGAAGAACTATCATCTCAACCTCACGCTGGATTCGGGATTTATTGCGCCCGTTTACACTGTGACGGTCCTCGGAGCGCCCCAAGAGGATAACGGGACCGCTTTTGCAACAGATGCGGAAAAGGAGGAGGAGGAGGAAGAAGAGGAGGAGGAGGAGGAGGACACGGAGTTAAGGCACTGCTTCTATAGAGGACATGTGAATGCACATGCACAACACGCCGCAGTCATCAGTCTGTGCGCCGGCCTGGTGAGTTTATTTTCACGCGAGGCTGCAAGGCACTGTACACTTAGAGCTGGCTCTTATTTGGATGATAATAATAATAATAATAATTAATAATAATAATTAATAAAGTTACTTCAAGTATTCTATGCATACAAAAAAAAAAAAAGAAACACGAATAAGTTTAACAGAATTTCCAAACTACGATAAGTTTTTTGGCTCTGTTTTCAGGGCGCGTTCAGCTTTCCACGAATTATTTCTCGAGGTCTGACCGCACGTTCCCATTTCCACGTTTCTTTCTCCCGGCGGTTTGAGCAGCGCCGGAGCGTGATTGTCGCTGACGTCATCACAAACTGCCAAAAAAAAATAAATAAAATAAAATAAATAAATAAATAAAAATCCCAGTGCTGCTGAAGCAGGAGTTTAGTTAGGGATCAAAAGTGTACTCAGAGTTTAATTCATAGAAGCTGTTCGTGAGGTGATTATTATTTTTTTAATTTATTTATTTTTTTAAAAAGAGAGACTACTTTATCAAAAATATTCATACACCCTGGTAGCATTTTTTTTCAGGTTACAATGACGAAGACAGTTTGTATATATGAAAATCTGAAAAAAATGTTTATTTGGTTTTAGCCTCTTTGAGTCAAATCTTTGTAGAACCTCCATTCGCTGGAATCACTGAAGTGTTTTGAGGATCATCTTTACCAGCCAGCCAGACTCTGGCAGGCTTTGTGTCAGGATTGTTCTGTGTTTGACTCCATCCAGCTTCCTGATGCCCGTGAGCAGAAACGCATGCCCACTGCATGATGCTATACCACCACCATGTTTCACACCGGCTCAGTGCAAGTTTTAGATTCAATGTTGGTCTCATCTGACCACAACATGTCGCTCTGCTGTGTCGTCTACATGGATATAGTAAACTGTAAGCTGGATTTCTTCAGGTGTTTCCCGCCTAAACAGTGGTTTCCTTAAAAGTTCAGACATTGATCTCGAGAGATTCACCCATTAGCCGGATGTTTTCATAGGCTTTCAGTTTTGCCACACGTTTCCACCCCTTTGGCCCCATTTGTGGCGGATTTAAACTTCCCCACAGCTTTTATCCCTAACCTGTGATGCGCTCCTTGGTCTTTGTGATGTTGTTTGCTCACTGATGTTCTCCAGTAAACCTCTGGCGACTTCGCAGAACAGCTGGATTTATACTGAGAGTCCATTACTACTATTTACTCTGTTTACTCGTTGTAGTGACTTCTGAAGGGGGTTGGTTTGATTTTCTTTTTTTTTTTTTTTTTTCAGCAGGCAGTAACAATGTGCATCATCTATTTATACTTTACAGCCATGCGCTACTTTATGTCGGTCGAATTTATGAAATTCCATTTCAGTGCTGACATTTGTGGTTGTAACGTGGCAAAATGTGAAAGAGTTCACTGAATACTTTTGCAGGACTCTAGTTTTGCCCAAACTATACATTTATTTGTATATTTTGTGCACATGTAGGATCAATGAGTGGTGTGATGTTTTTCTACTTGTGTCAGATACATCTACACCATACCAGTGTTTTGCCTGCCTTATTTCCCATGACTTCCTGTGATGGCTGTCCATAACAAATGAGCAGCAAGTCAAATGTGCCAGTCGTTTAGCTTATAGAGGTCTAAGTTGCCCAGTCATGCTGAAGGTTTCCTGTGATCTACTGTAAGAGGGCTTGTAAGGGCATTTGCCCCCATTCAGAGTGCTTTCCCTGATACACATCACAGATCTGCTTTGATACCTTTCGCCTTGTTTGATGATAATTCGTACACACATGCAAATTGTCTCCTTTCATCCAGTTTTGAAAAGGCATTTCCTCATTTCATCCCGTATTTTGCGAATAAGCAAAAAACCTGTCCTACATTTGGATAAAATGGAAAGCTCTTAAGAGTTTCCTAGAAATATCTTCAGAGGAAAATTTCAAAGAACCGAGCTCAGCACGTGTCAAATATTCTGCAAAGATTCAGGGAATCTAGGGAAATCCATGTGCATGCACATGGGTTAGGGTTATATATGCATATAGACTGGAGCTGCAGAGCTTTGCTGGATGTGGGTCAGCTGCAAGAATTCAGGTGGCAGCATGAGAAATGGCAGAATTACAGGGATCAAGACCTTTGCATGCGTTTGGACGAATCAAACATCTTACAATGTGCGGGCAATATCGGCGGATATCGTATGGCTAACTTTTGTGCACCGCAGACACAGATGTGCATACTTGAATTTTGGTGCGTGGCACTTTCAGCAGGGCATTATCCATAACTTATACTGTACATCTGGCACAGAGTGTGCGCTTGATGGGTCTCCTGCAGCTGAGATCCAACCCCTGTTGAAAATGTGTAGAGCAGTGATGAAAGGAAGATGAAGTAAAGTTCAGCTGCTGTATGATTACTTCCTACACCATAAGTTAGTTAAGGATTACCACAGAGCACGATACTGGAGCAATTTATTATTTTTTTTAAAATTTACGTTCATGTATGAGGATTTTGGGATAAAGACAAACTGGCGGTGAAATATGCATGCTAGATGACACACCCTTTATTACTTTTTTATGTTTCTGGATAAAAAAAGCACCTGTCTATCGAAAAGCAGTGAAATTTATGATTACGGCGTCCATGGCTGAAATCCAATTCTCTGTTCAGACTTGCCACTTTTCAGCATTGCGCATATATGTGATAATGTAGCAACTGACAGGTGTAAGATGACAATATGCGTCTCTGTTGTCCCGATTTGTGTTCCTCATTAGACACGGCAGTAGAAATTATTGTGCTGATGATACTCCTTTTGATATATTTATCCAAAATCCCCTCAAAAAGAGATAACAAGTGTGTCGTATGACCCTAATCTGGCATCATGCATTGTTATTATTACAAAACTTTGCTTTGTCTTTAATGTCAAGTTCCTTTCAATCCAGCATTAAACAAGCTTTTAGGATATTCTTTTTATCAGTACTGTCAAAATTAAAAATAATATTAACAAGTAAAATTACTACGCATTTTGACATTCAGATTTGAACCTCCAAATGCATGAATTAGTTTTGGACCAATTTGACAAACTTTGGTTAGTCATGTTCCAAGTTCCTTGGACGTTTTTAGGATTCTGTAGAACCGTAGTCCATTCCTGATCTGTAAACGTCATGGCAATGTAATTTTCCCAGGCTGATGGTAGCACAGGCTAGTTTTAAACAGCCCATAAAAATTAATTAGAGATTCAAATTTGAAATCTATTTTGATCAAAGTGGATTCTATGCAACTACAATATTACCTCTATAATCTGTTTTAATTAAACTGAGCTGATGTGGCATGATGATGAACAAATTCCCTCTGCTTTATTTTAAGTGTTATTGATGTTTGCTCTCTTTTTTGGCAGATTCTTACAGGTTCTCTTTCTCTCTTTTACAGTTTGGCACTTTCAGGTCTCCTGAGGGGGAGTATTTTGTGGAGCCCCTGCACAGCTATCAAGGGGAGCACTATGAAGAGGAACACACAAAACCTCATATCGTGTACAGGAAACTTTCATCCGGGAATCGCACATCCGAAGAGACCTCAGCTTGTGACACTTCAGGTGCGCCGCGCTCCAGGATGAACATGCATGCGTCACACTTTTTGACAGACGAGCTTTATTTTTAAGTTACAGATGCAACTGTAACTTAGGTTTAATGCTAACTAAACCCTAACTCTCTTCACCTCCTGATAGTCCAGTGGACTCGTGTCTGTTTGGGGACATTTGGTGTCAGCTGGTGCAGTTTGCTGTCTCATTGGACTGTGTTAAACAAACCAACCACTTTGACAAATCTGTTTCCATCCCTCGCCTGTGGTGGCGCTGCAGCATGAAGCCGATGAAGGAAACGACACAAAATCTGAAGAAGACACTGAGAGCAACTTCCTTCTTCAAGAAGTGTAAGCAAAAATGGAGTGGTGTCAGATTTTAGTGGCTGTAGGATTTCTCTTTTCTCACAAGTAAAAAGACCACGACCATTTCTCCTGCTAGTGCTAGACCTGTGTGTTTGCTTTGATTGTTTTTACCCAGAATGCCCTGCCAACTCTGGTCTGTTTGACATTCATATTTACATTCGAATCGCGCCAGAGTTCACTTCAGCTGAACGCCTCCAAAAGCTAGAAGCGGACTTCTGCGCAGGGCATTCTGGGTAAATACAACCAAAACAAATGTACAAGTCTTGCACTTGAGAAACAAATGAGTCTTTTACCAGAGACGAGAGAAATCCTACAACCTGTAAAATCTCATGCTGCTCCATTTTTGTTAACATTTTGTGACGAAAGAAGTTGAGCTTCTTCTTCAGAGGTTTGGTGTTGTTTTCTTCAGTGTTTCTTGGTGCAGCGCCACCACAGGTGGGTGTGGGAAGGACAGGTTTTTCAAGGGTTTGGTTCATTAAAGCCAGTGTAGTGCAAAAGTGAACCACACCAGTTGAAAGTGTTGCAAAAATTGCAATTTTGGTCCTCAGTCGAATCGAGTCTACCAGGCTATGAGATGGGAAAACACCTTTAAATTCCAGCAGCTCAGAGCTTAGTACTGAAGATATGTCGAATTTCATCCACGAAGTGCTCACATCACCCGTCAGCTGACCTAAATATCAGCTCCGGTCGCCCCTCCCCCACTTAGTGGCGAAACCCAACAGAGCTGGCTGCCTCTGGGCTGGGACCTCCCAGTGGCTGTGTTTAAACACAGTGTGTATGTGGTTGTTTTGTGTGTGCATGGAAGTGTTTTCATGGGATGTGTGTGGTTTGCAAGTGGAGGATTTTTCTCATGTGCATGCAACCTTTTAAACTGGTTCCCACAGACATAATCAGGTGTAATCGTTGAGCCACACATGCAGCCTGTCCCCTATCAGCCGCAGCAGAAGCCGATTATGCAACAGTAGCTGCGCTTATCGAGTTATTACAATAATTGTTCTGTGCCTATTAAGCTGAGCTAGGTTTATCTTATAAAGGGGGGTGGGGGGAGCCGGGAGGATGATGATTATGTAGCATGAATAAAAGGATGAGTTTCTTATCGATATTGGCTCAGCATGAATAAGAGGTCCGGCTGTCTCACAACATGCATGGTGCAGTTCCTGCAGCTGCTGCACAGCAGTGAGGAAGCTTTCCAACTCTCACACAGGCATACACACACACACACGCAAAAAAAAAAGAAAAAAAAATATCACTTGGAAGTTCACCCTTGTATCTCCCCATCTCAGTTTACTGGCTGAACTTCCTGTTGACTCTTGTACTTCCTCTGTTTCTTTGATAAGCAGCTCAGGCAGGCCCACTGCGATGACCACATTGTGTAAACTGTGTAATGGCAAAATAGCGCCAACTTAAGATAGTCAAATAATCAAAACCAAGGAAATAAATGGCAGAATTTTTTCCCCGTTGATTGTTGTGCAGCCGTTTGGTGTCGCTGCGTATGTAAATGTTTATGTGCGTGTGTGTGTGTTTCTCTGTTGATTCCGTTGCACAGCGTGAGTGAGGATGTATGAAAACATAGCCGGAGGGAGCGCCGACCTGACCGAAAAAGCCACATGGAGCTAGAAGTGATTTAGGGCTCACATGAAGTTTATGTTGTACCTTGCGAAAAGTATTCCTTTGCCCTTTGAACTTCTGTACATTTTGTCGCGTTGCTACCACAAACTACAGTGCGTTTTGTTTTGTGTGACAGACGAGGCTCACACCGCAGCCCTCTCTAGCTAAGATTATAAAAAAAGGTCTCGTTACCGTGCCGGCTTAAATGAGTCATCACTAAGGACGCTTCACATTTTTGTGAGAATTAATTGGTTATACAAAATCTTGCTAGGTATTTTTGTAAACTAACTTGCAAGCAACATTTCAGCACGAAATAGGAGCTTGTCCAAGGCAATAATTTCTGAATATTGATGAAAATGTACTAAATATATGTATGTAAAATAATCTGTCAGTGGAACAAGACATTATGACTTATAACAGGAAAAATGTCTTGTTCCACTGGCAGATTATTTCACTTTAGCTGGAACTTTTCCATCAAACTTACAAAATTATTTACTTAAAAGAAGCTCTTAAAGTGGAAAAAATTACTTGTAAGTTAGTTTCGTTTGATTTCAAGTTTACTAAGGTGCACTAGAAACGACATCAGAAATGCTTTGTAAATGTTTCTGTTTTTGCAGTGATGTAAAACAACGTAACCACAGCTATCTTGTTGGATGTATTTATTTTATTATTCAAAGTACTACAAAAAAACGACAGTCAGAAAAAGGTATTGCATGCGGTGGTTTTGTTGTCTTATCTTTGTTTCCTGAGCTGCCTGTGTAGCGCTCTTCTATGATTTGACTTCAAGTTCTACCTAGTCTGAACTCACTGTCCTCCTCTCTCTCTCTCTCTCTCTTCAAAGTGAGGGAAAAGAAGAAAAATGGGCCCTCACTCTGTGTTAGCAAATCAACACAATATTTGAGCAGAAACAAACATAATGCGCCCAGAACACAGACATGTGAAACCAAGGCCTCCTCTCTCCAGTCCACACTTTGCATGCATTTTCAACTTTAAAGCCTTAACCACAAATCTAACCACATCCTCCTCACACACAATCATTTATATCTTGTCTTTTAATGTATTTGTATTTCTTTTGAATGATTGAATCAATGTGCATGATTTCAGGTTTTGCGTCTGTGTTTATTTATGCTCTGGATTCTTGACTCTTAGGACACAAACACAGGCACAAGAGGCAGAAGGGGAGGAGAAGGCCAGCCCCCGTTGCCGGCAGCGCGTCCCCTCTGGTCGGCGCTGGCATGCTCGACGACCTGGGGTCACTGAGCGCCAGCCTGACCGGTAGCGCTCGACTCACATCAGAGCGCGGCGTTGCTGGCACCAGATCATCAAATGATAGCGGTGGTGACTTAGGACCTCACAGGAGATCAAAGCGCTTCCTCTCCTACCCGCGCTTTGTTGAAGTCATGCTGGTCGCCGACAGCAAAATGGTGGAGCATCACGGCAGCAACCTGCAGCACTACATACTAACACTGATGTCTATAGTAAGTATGACAGTGGAGGTCTGGTTGGGGAAACATTGTTGTACCTTGCAAAAACCAAATGTTTATTGTCTTGTCGCATCACAACCACATACTTCAATGCGATTTATCAGGATGTTAGGTGATGCCACCACTAAACGGTGCATCATACTAAAGCAGAAAGAAAATAATACACAGTTTTTTAAAAAATTGTCTCTATTAAAAGTCTAAAAAGTGCATTTGTAATCAACTCCCCTAAGTCAATACATTGTCTAACCACCTTGTGCCACAATTACAGCTGAGAGTTCAAAGGAGTTTATCTCTGCTTTAAAGATTTAGAGACGGACATTTTTTGCCTATTTTTATTTCTAGAACTTAAATGAATCAGATTTAAGTCTGGGATTTGACTAGGCCACTTTAACACACGCCTATGCTTTTGATTTAATTCATGGTATTATAGCCCTGGTCGTATATTCAGGTTTATTATCTTGCTGTATTTCACCTTGGATATCATTCTCAATGGTATGTGGAGAGTTAGTTTGTTAAATCTGGACCTTTGCATGCATTCCACCTCCTCCCACCTGTTTGCTGTGTCTTCTACATGTGTGTGGCATGAAGGTCAAAAGCATTGACCCCTCTGGTTCTCTGGGAAAAACTCTCCTTACCTGGTCCATCGGCTTAAGTGAACTCCCATTACTTCTTAGCTTAGCGGCTAACTGTGGCACAACTGCAGTTATTTGCTCTTGATTTCCTTTTGAGGCATTCGACTCTATAAGTGGCTGAATTCAAATGCAAATCACACTGTTCAGATTTATTTTTGTAAATTAACAGACAACTATGTATTATTTTCCTTAATCTTCTGAGTTTGGCATTGTTTTACATTGGTTGATGCATGAATCAGATTCAAGTCCGATTCATGCAATAACCAACCCCAGTCTTAGGAAGTTTGGGGTTGCAATGTGACAATGCATGGAAAAGTTCAAGGTCTTTGCATACTTCCGCAGAGGCGCTGCTCATGGATGTGTTGCAAGATAGTACACACACACGTTAGTGTTCTGATATTGTTGTCAGTAGTGCAGCATCTCAGTCTGCAGTCTTTTGGGGAAAGGGTCGTGGTTGGGAAAAGGGCAGCCCAGGGCAGCGGCAAACAACTTTTCCAAGAGGTCAGGGGTAAGAGAGGGCGTAAGGAGTTAGACTCTGTCTCCCAGCTTTGATGAAGGTTAAAAAATAATCTCAGGTATGTCACAAAGAGCATTTACTTTCAGCCCACTTTCTAACACCAGAAGGTGCCAGTGGTCGTCAAGGGGGAGGCTGAGGTGACCTATATTTTGAAGAAAAGGCTTGTTTATTCTCAGGACTAGAGCGCTTAGAACGGAGTTACAAGTATACGTGCTTCTAATCCAGATTTTTCCTCATTCAGGTCTCCTCCATCTATAAGGACCCAAGCATCGGCAACCTGATCAATATTGTGATCGTCAAGTTAGTGATAATCAACAACGAGTTGGTAAGTTCGTGCTCTGTTCTCGTCATTTCCTCGTGTCTTCCTGAAACCGCGACCATTTCCCTGTCTCTTTCTCTCCCTTGCACGTTTATCAGGACGGCCCAGCTATTTTGTTTAACGCACAGACCACTTTAAAGAACTTCTGCATCTGGCAGCAGAACCAGAACGTCCTGGACGATAACCACCCCTCCCATCACGACACCGCCATCCTTATCACCAGGTGCAGGGAAATTATTTGCCTTCTCGCTGGCCTAGGCACGCTTTTAAGTCTCTGAAATATCCAAATACCCAGTGAACTCGGGGTTGAGTATGTAAAAAGAGGGGCCTGATCAAAGACTGGGTGACGTGTTCTTCGTTTTAATGCGGCGCCGCTGACCATGACCTGTTATCTTCATCTTTCACCACAGGCAAGACATCTGTAGAGCGAGGGATAAGTGTGACACATTAGGTAAGCGCAGCGTTTCCACCAGCAGGCTGCGTAGCAGCGGCGTCGTGTGGGAAAACTGACACGGTTCTCGTGCTACGCAGGGCTCGCCGAGCTGGGGACGGTGTGTGATCCGTACCGGAGCTGTAGCATCAGTGAGGACAACGGGCTCAGCACTGCCTTCACCATCGCCCACGAACTGGGCCATGTGTAAGCGTAGCAGACCTTTCAGGATGTGTTTTTTTTTTTTTTTCTAAATGAGAGATAGATTTGGTTAAAGTTAGGCAATATTAGAGCTTCAAAAGTTTTACTTTGTTCTGCAAAAGTATTCAGACCTCTTGAGCTTTTCTGTATTTTTGCTGTTTGGAAGCAAAACTTCAATGCGGTTGACAGCAAGAAGCACATGATTGTGAATTAGAGGGAAAAGCATACACATCTTGAGCATCTTTTAGAAATTAACATCTGAAAAGTGTATTTGTTTTTGCCCCTTTAATCTGGGTTTGATCAATGAAGCGAACTGAAAAAAAAAAGTATTTTCCAGGCACATTGTGCCATTTTATAGCGCAATCCAGTAACTATGTTTACCCAGTTGTTATAAAGATGCTGTATATGTCAAACAAGACTTAAAAGTAATTCGACGCTTTGAAATTGGGCCTCTTGTCTCTTTGGCAGGGTTCTCGTAAGACTTGGACAAAACAAAAAGGATTGGCCAATGCCGTAGTTTACTGCAGTGATATTTGTTGTGCTTCTTCAGGCTTCAGGTGAACGAAGATGGAGATGTGTGGCATATTTACATAGATAGGCAGGTTAGAAACAGATAAAACAGCAGTACCTTCATTATAAGAGATCATCAGCTCCAGTGTGACTTGGTTGAAGCCTAAACTAAGACTAACTCCCTGTAGTGCAGAGCCGTGTTTTAAAGCCACAGGCTCTGCCCACAAGAAGACCAAACAAGCAACAAAACAAAACAAAAAAACAACTACTTCTAACTCAAGTAAACTCTTATCAAAGTATGCATAATAATAGTAATGAAGAAAAGGGAAAAACTATATACTTGTGACCAGAAATACAATACTGGGTGTTTCCATCAGACAGTCAGTTCCCGAAACTACACACAGGCAAAATAAATTATGTAAAAGCAAGTGTGTGCTAATTGCTGCTGCCACTAGTCTGGAGGGAGCTGACTGGTGGTCATGCGGGGGTGCGGTGGAAGCTCGGACGTAGGTGGTGCTTTGTGAGAACGAGCTTTCTGGCACCTCTGAATGGAGATTAAAGGATTTCTCAAACATTTACGAAAGAATCGAGGGAACACTCCAAGAATGTTTTTTTGATGATGGAAAAACATAACATGACATGAAGCTCAAAAAGGTCGATTTTACATCGGGCCGCCCCTTTAAGCCTTCTGCGGTAAGCTTTCATCATCTCTCACAAAATGCTCATTCTTGCCACTAAACAAAGGGCTGGATTATTGAATTCCATCTTTATCCGCACCAACCAGTGCAAACATGGTTGACGGCTGCTTGGTGGCAAAGCTCACTTGTGATTTTGCCCTGTATAAGATGAGCAGCTTAGCGGCGAGCGGTGCGATATCGTACCGATTTACACCAACCACGTTTCTATACCCTGCTGCGGACCTCAGATTTTCCCATCTAAAATGTTTCCCTGGTTTTTAACATAATTTAATACCAGACTGGCTTCTCTCCAAAGTCCCCACAGGCAGAGAATACATATGCTCTGTTATTTTCAGTGGCAACCGCAAATTAGCTTCCCAAAACCAACACCACAATGATAGTGGGAACGTAGCTACAGATATGAAACATGGGGAGATATTCATAGTCTGTAGTTCTGTGCAGTGACATTGTCGTCATTCACTCCATGTCCGTCATTCAGAATGCTTTTGCTTTGTCCACGAAACGTTCAAAATTACTTTAACCCTCCTCACTTAGATTTTATTTCTGTTTTTTGGCACCACTTTGTCTGCGTGTTTAAAGTTAGTTCACTTTCCTCTCCTTTCTAGGTTTAACATGCCTCATGATGACAGCAACAAGTGCAAGGAGGATGGAGTGAAGTCACAGCAGCATGTCATGGCTCCCACGCTCAACTACAACACAAACCCTTGGATGTGGTCCAAGTGTAGCAGGAAGTACATCACAGAGTTCCTCGAGTATGTCGTGCTGTTCTTATCACCACGATAACGCGTGTCCGTCTATTAGGACGTAGCCAGATAGAATAAAAATTGCTTGTTCAGACGTGGACAGTACAAACCTAGTGGAAGTTTTCATTCGAGAAACATGCAAGTCATGTACTGTGTAAGGATACGCAAGACGTATTATTATTTTTGTTTTTTAAAGGGGTTTTCTTGCCCCCCAAAAAATCTGAAAGTGCAGCATAAAAATGTATTCAGTCTGCTACTCTGAAATGAAATCCAAAAGTTACATAAGTAGTAAATAGGTGTGTGTAACCTACTTCAGTGCTACCAAATGTTGGCCACAGTAAATATGAACAATAAGGTCAAATGAGAGGAAAACTAAGTTTTTAAAGCCTTCTTGGAAAATAAAATACATTAAAGTTTTTGTGGCAAAATGTAACAAAATCACGGTACTGTAACTGCTTTGTTTATAGACTTGCTTCTTAAAACTGGAACTGCTAAAGTCAGAGGTAATATAAGGAAGATCTGCTTTTATAACTCCTTCAGTCTTATAGTCACCCTTTTCCCAATAAACTCATTGAACCCCTGAGAAAAAAAACAAAAAACGACTCCGACTGTAGGAAATAGTAAATGGGATGATATTATGCGTGGTTGAGCATAAGCAGACGTCTTTGTGGATGTATGTGTGCAGATAACTGACCACTCCTGCTGTACTGAGTGTGTTTTCTGTCTGTTTGTGTCTCTTGTTTTTTTTTTTTCCTCTTTTTTTTTCTTCAAGTCATTTTATTTTTATTTCCTAATAGCACAGGATATGGTGAGTGCTTGCTCGACGAGCCCGTTTCTAGGCCGTACAGTCTGTCGCAGCAGCTGCCCGGGCGGATATACAGTGTCAATAGACAGTGTGAATTGATATTCGGGGTGGGAACGCAGGTGTGCCCTTACATGGTGAGTGGAATCGGGTTGTCGGCTTCTTTAAAGTCACCCGTATAACAATGAAAACCTGTCAGTGGTTCCCTCTAAAATATGAAGAAAAGCAAGAAAGCAAATTGAACATTTTGCATGCTGCTTCTTTTTTTTTTTTTTTTTTAAGGCGCTGTGCTTTAATTGTTGAGTTTTGAAATGTCAGAATTAACATGTAGCTCACATGCCTGTGTGTAATTAACAGACTCAGTGTCGGAGGCTGTGGTGCACGAGTCCAGAGGGCGCCCAGCGGGGCTGCAGGACCCAGCACATGCCCTGGGCTGACGGCACCGACTGCGCACCTGGACGGGTAAGCGTCACACAGAATCTGCAAATGAGAAGTGTGGATGCAAGGATGTGGGTTCCAGTAGGAGAATGTTGATAGAAAACTAATGGGAGTGGATTAAAGCTAAATTCCAGTTAGCTTAAAAATTGAGAAGGACCACAGCTTGACCGTAAATCCCACCGGGATTCTTTTTTGAAGCTGGAACACAGTCTGTGCTGAGAGACAGGTTAGCAGGTCAAGCCGGTGGAATTTTATATCTCTGCATTTTGTGTATTTAAGCGCTATAGCAACACATCCATCCACAGAGTAAAACAATGTCGAGACTGATGTATTGAGCAACATCTTATATTGTAGCATCTCTGGCTTTGAAGGTGGAGCTTTCTCACCAACTGCAGCTCAAAATCCAAAATGGCTGCCAACGTGTAAAGCACAGCTTCTGATAGTGAACATGTTGCTAAAAGTGTAGACTTGGCTGGTGATTTTAATCGTGACGAATCGACTTGAATTTTGTGTCCGAATTCCTTTTGCCGTAAAAATCTTTCCACCATTTTCAAATCTTGCACGTCCCATCACGGAAACGCTTTGCAAAACTCAAAAGGATGAAACCGACTTTGCTGGAACAAATTCATCCTGCATGTTATCTGCGGAAACTCTTGCTCTCTCTCTTGTCGTCTGATCATTAATATCTCGACATGTAGATTTTTAAAGTAGGGACATTATTTAAAATTGAGGCTTTTCATGCTCTATTGTTATTCCCTCATCAAAAACATACCTGAGGTGTCGCTTAGATTTTTCGTGCATGTTTAAGAAATTCTTGAATCTCCTCTGGCAACCATTCGGATTTTCTAAGACTCTTGATAACGCAGTTGCTTGACTGTGCTATAAGGCAGGTCCATCAACCTGGAAAAATACACAATGCCACTCCTCTAAGTTATTTCTTTTGACTCTGTGCTTCCTCTGCTTTCATTTTGACCACCTTAACTATACTGATGTACAGCTTACTTTGACCCTCACTAACAACTTGTCACATACTGGCAGACCATTGGTTAGGTCTGATATAACTGAAAACCAGCCAAGTTCACTCACCAGCTGGACTATCTCAGCCTTTTAGCCATTTTTTTAATATGACATTTCATGACAAACTGCACAAACTAACCTTTGTGTAAGATTGTCTGTTTTCAGACACACTTATTAACTGCATTCAATGTTTTCGATTAAATGTAACCTTCCTTTCTGGTTAAACCCACCTTCACTCTTTTTTTTTTTTGTTCCATCTACATACGCTCCTGTCGTTGAATTTCTTTCCATCCTCTCATTTATCTCGCAGCACTGCAAACACGGTCTGTGCATCCCCAACGAGCACGACGCCTCGCCTGTGGACGGAGCGTGGGGGGTTTGGAGTCCGTTCGGTACGTGCTCCCGGACATGCGGCGGCGGCATAAAGATTGCAATGCGCGAATGCAACCGACCAGTGTGAGTAGCCGCATGTCTTTGTAGTGGTGCATGTTTCCATCTGCTGAAGTCAGTGTTCCATAGATCAAACCTCCTTAAGGGGATTCTTTCCATAGCAAGAGTTCAGTGAATCATTGATTGCAGACCTTAAAGGGATGTTTTTTTCTGCTAAATGCACACATCAGCCTGTCTCAGTGAGTGCAGCCTTTCATCCCGGATTAATAGAGTCCAAGAAACGAATAAAAATGAATGAGGATGAGTGTTGTTGATATGTAACAAGCTAAAGAGAAGAACTGACATACTTTAAGTTGCCATACTTTCTTGCGCTCTCAGGCCCCGGAGTGGAGGAATGTATTGCGTTGGCCGGCGGATGAAGTTTCGTTCTTGCAACTCTGAGCCCTGCTCCAAGCAAAAGAAGGACTTCAGGGAGGAACAGTGTGCTGTTTTTGATGGAAAGCACTTCAACATCAACGGTCTACCTCCAAACGTCCGCTGGGTTCCCAAATACAGCGGAAGTGAGTCCTTATTTTAATTTTCTGCTGCTTACTGCCTGATTTTTGCTGGTGAAAAGCATTAATCAAAATAAGCCTTGCACCGATTAGCCTTTGTTTTGTCTCCTCTGTCAGTTCTGATGAAGGACAGATGTAAGCTGTTCTGCAGGGTGGCAGGCAGCACTGCCTACTATCAGCTCAGGGACAGGGTCATCGATGGCACGCCATGCGGACCCGATACCAACGACATCTGCGTCCAGGGCCTGTGCAGGGTGAGCCTTTTCGTACTGAGCGCTTAAAGACATCTCTGCTGCATCCCCTGGCGGGGTCCGTTCGTGCCTTTTAATGATTTCCACATCCCTCCAACATTTCAAATCCCTTGCCTTAACCAGACCGTTTCCTCAAATCTGACGTTTAGATTTTTAGTTTGAAAGCTTGATTGCAAACATGCACTGCACATCAAACGAGTCAGTGGGTTTCCCTGTGTACATTCGGAACCACACACAGAGTTTTGGGTTTGACTGTGGCCCAGGAAGTCCTTTTGCCCCGGACAAGTGCATTTCACATCCAGAGGTTGTCGCGACATCAAAAATCTGTTTGGCTTAAGGCGGCGCGCTTTGTTCCATGCTGCTGTTCGAAGAAATATTTGCAATATTTCATCTGAGTATTACACACAGAGCGCCGCAAAAGAAATCACACCCTTTCACGATTTTCAACGCAACAGAGTCAAAGTTCAAACCTAAATCTTATTTATCTCACAGACGCTTTCCTATCAATTCACAAATATGCAGTGCTTTGCGTTGGCCTGCCATATCAAGTTTTTCAT
Organism: Girardinus metallicus; assembly: GCA_903067095.1. Lineage (NCBI taxonomy): Eukaryota > Metazoa > Chordata > Actinopteri > Cyprinodontiformes > Poeciliidae > Girardinus > Girardinus metallicus. The sequence goes on from CAEGAE010096415.1 coordinate 31,541, forward strand.
AAGCAGTGTCTTTAAGAGTCGCCACATTACATTTGTTCTTTCACGATCTGTACATTTCTATGTAAAAATAGCCAAACACTTTGCATGATAACGCCAAAGTTGTACTGCTTCATTCACATTAACAAAACACTTGTCTGGTCTTGTCCCTGACGGAGCAGCAAGCGGGTTGTGATCACGTCCTGAACTCTAAAGCCAGGAGAGATAAGTGTGGCGTCTGTGGAGGTGACAACTCCTCCTGCAAAACTGTAGCAGGACCGTTCAACACTGTACGCTACGGTGAGCTACGACCTTCTTGTCCCATCGCTCTCTATTTTGGATCTTGCCGCTCTTGTTCTGTGTTTCAACTACCATTAAATGTGATCATACTTTAGAAAAATCAGACGTCATTTGTTTAAAATGATTTATATATGAGGTACTGTAACAATCTATTCACATTTACAGGCTATAATGAAGTGGTGCGAATACCCAGTGGTGCTACAAACATAGATGTGCGACAACACAGCTACTCAGGGAAGCCGGAGGACGACAACTACCTCGGTGAGAATACGCCGTTGTCATAGTGTGCCTCGTGTCTGGGGGTTGTAGTTGATCAGATATTCTATCTTGTCCTAAATATCTGCCTCCCTGTTAGCATACAATGCTTTGTTTAGTTTTATTGTGAAGTCGTGCATTGTAAACTTAAGCATTGTATGTGTACTCCTCTTTTAATGAGTCAGAATTAGGCCTGTTGGTACCAACCAGGCGTGGTCAGCCAGGTGAGAGGCTTGTTTACCTTGATGCTAAGGTTCGAGTTTTTGATTTAGATCCAATCAAAAACGTGGGACACGTTGGATGCGCTCGACGCGTCAAACGCTCCAAACGGTTCAAATCGCGCCGCGATAGACACTGGAAACTCGCCGAGATGACCCGCGACGCGCCTCCACATAGACTTTGAATGTAAACCAGACGTGCCTGACGCTCAAAGCGTATTTGGTGTGAACGCACCAGAAGTGTAAAAGTACCTGATGCACACTGTTAATTTTAGTGGAGGATTTATGATACTGTGAGACATTTAAAATAAATACCCGGTACCGTCTGCTTAAAAACTAAACTGAAAATTAAACCAGAAGAGAAATAGTTCAGGGATGAAAACAAACCCCCTTTCATTTGGTCGTTTCAGTCTGTACACAGAGCCTGTGTTGAACATGCGGGGTGAGATGAAGAGAAGCTTGCATAAGAGACGGCTGTTTATCGCTGGATTATGCTGCCGCTGCAGTAAAACAAAAGCCAAACTTGTTTTTAGGTTTTCTACACTTCCCCACCAATAAATGTGTTTTAACTCCACAGCTGTGTGTATTTCACAATGTCAACTTGACAACATAGTTTAACATTAATCACTCTTTTCTACACAAAGGGCTTGTAAAGCCCTTTTTTTTTTTGTATATGTAAGAACAGGCCGTAGATTTCTTAGAAGGATTTGCACTCTCGACAGTCATAATAATGTAACGTGTGAAATGGTGAGGAAAGAAAAGGCAGGAAATTAGCTCCATAATCGCATTAGAGTGAATGAGTGCAGACGACCCTGAATGGGACTTCTCCTGGAAAAAGGGATTATTTTACTTCGGCCTCATGCCTCAGTCTACCTTTAAGTGCTAACATAAACCTTTGTGTTTCTAATGCATCCACTCGCATGCAGTGCCATGTGATCGCTTAAAGTAAGTGGTGCTACCCAAACAAAGCTTTTAAACCCACATTGCTCTGGAGGATGATTCCACTCGAGTTGAACGGACACGACTTGATCCGAAATACAATTAAGAGAGTCAAAACGGTTCGTGTCTCCCCGCAGCAATATCAAACAGCCGCGGAGAGTTCCTGCTCAACGGCGACTTTGTGGTGAGCATGTTCAAAAGGGAAATCAAAGTGGGAGACGCCATCATCGAGTACAGTGGCTCCGACCACGTCATCGAGAGGATCAACTGCACTGACCGCATCGAAGAGGAGATCATTGTCCAGGTAGAAACTGTTGGCAACTTTGGACAAAATCTCCTCATACTAATGGTTTTCCCCTAAAACCCTTTTCTTTTCTTTTTTTTTCACATTTTAGCAGGTTGTGGCCACAATCTGTAAAGTGTTTTATTGGGATTTTGTGCATCAGACCAGCACAGAGCAGTTTTAAAGTTGAATGTAATTAATCCAGGATTTAATTTGTTCAAAGAAAAGCAATCTGGAAAGAATGGCTCTCATTTGTATTCACCTCTCTCTGCTGTGATGCCCAAAAATGCGATCTTAACAAAATCCAATCCATAAGGCAACTCTTAGTCATGCAGTAAATCAGCTCTCTATGGAAGAAGGCCTTCGTTGAAAGATAGCTGACATGGAAGAAGGTGCTTTGGTTTGTTGAAATCCCAAAGAATTTTTATGGGCCTCTACGCAAAATGTGACGCATGCTGGGTGAATAGCTATGTGCGCCGTCCAGTCTACATAGTGAAACACAGAGTTGGCGGCGTCATGGTTTGAGTTTTTTTTTTTTTTTTTTATACAACGTGGCGACGATAAATGTATCACAATAAATGGTAAACAATATGATAAATGCTCATCCCTGCGTCTAAATGTCCAAAGCTGTTACGTTTGTGGCTATAAGATGACAGAATGTGGAAAAAAAAGTTCTAGTAGCGTTCCTGCAGCATTTAACGCATTAAATGAGTGAATAATCCATTGCTTCATTTTCTTTTCTCACCATGTTGAACTGTTCTTCTCTGTGCTCCTTCCAGGTTCTCTCTGTTGGAAACCTTTACAACCCAGATGTCAGTTACTCCTTTAATATCCCCATAGAGGATAAGCCTCAGCAGTTCTTCTGGGACGCTTACGGGCCCTGGCAGGAGTGCAGCCGCCTGTGCCAAGGTGAGGCGGGGGGAAGAGAGCTCGGGGAGTGGAGGTACATGTGGTTGGCAGGCCTTAGTGTTAGTAAAGTTTGAAGATAAATGCAACTCTCCTAGCAGAGATAACACGGAAGATAGCAGACCTGGGAGCCTCACAGTCGCAGACGTACAAGAAGAGAACCGCCTTGAAAATACCGCTTGCGACCGAGTTCATTTGTACAGCAAGTGGGCTGTGATATATTGCCCTCCTTGACGTGACTGTGGGTTTTTCAGAGTGGTTAGGGTCTGTGGGGGCTGATCGCAGGTAAACTCGAAAAACTTGCTCTCTGCCGCGACGCGCTTTGTTCTGCGCAAGAATCTCTTTCTCTGCTTCTTGACACAACTCTGTCGGGAAGACCGCGCGGCCAGAGCTGGAGGGAAAACCGAGCAGGTTGCACAGCCAACATGTAGTGTCCTCAGCAGGAACACACTAAGCTCTCATTGCACTGAAACGCAAAACTCGGTGGTTCTCTTCTACTGTTTGCAAGCACTTTGGCTTTAAATAGATGGTCCGTGGCATCAACGTATTAAAAATGCTAACTTTAAAAGATGCATACATTATAAGGAGTCATAGTGGAAGTAAATGCTGACAAGATGTTGTTATATTTATGAAGAATAAATCCTAGTTTATCCAGAATAAACTAGAATAAACTTTTGTGGCCTTGAAATTAAATGTGATTTCACCAAAAGTATGTAGTTGTATTTTCAAATAGGTTAATTTAAGAAAGTGAGCATATTTTGATTTTGGCCAAAGAGACAAAATGTATTTATACTTAAAAATGTCTTTGTTTAGATACAATAAATAGTTTTTAAATGCTTTTGTGGATATTTTGTTGACTCCATTCACATGTCAATCACAGATTTTTAAAGGCCTTTATTAAAGGCCTGCCTGCGTGTTATCAAGTAACACTTTAATTGTATTGTAAAGTCATGAACTGTAAACTTAAGCAGTTTGAACAGTTTAACTTGTACGTGTGTCAGAATTAGGCCTGTTGGCGCCAATCAACTGGTCTGAGGTCAGTTGAGGAGTTATTGCATGCTTTTTAAAACTCTAAACATGTTGTGACCTTAAAGGTGCACTATGTAGCATTTGCAAAAATATGTTCACCTACTTCACAGAGGAGGTCCAGCATTGCCACCAGGCCTAGACCTCTTCTATGTAAAATGTTCCAGATCTGCCACTCACCTTGGATGGACCACTTGTTCACCACAGGGTTAGATCAAAGATGGCCACCAAAAGAGATCCAAGAAACATTTTTTGGAGTGGACCCAACACAGAAAGAACCAGTTGAACTTTACCGCAAAGAGAAAAGTTTCATAAATCAAAGCACTGCGTACAAAATCTCTTAAATGATATTTACTCAGTTCTGCTTTTTTGTACCTCAACAGGAGAGCGCAAGCGTAAGATTCTCTGCAGCCGAGAGTCGGACAGGGTGGTGGTGTCGGACCAGCGGTGCCACAGTTCAGCTCGACCCGCTGCCATCACTGAGCCCTGCAACACTGAATGTGAAGTGAGGTCCGTTTGACCGTTTTAAACCGACTTTTCAGTGCCTAAACAGGGCCCGGTCAGTTCGTCTGCCGCACTTTGTACGACACTTTTGAGGGACCCGTCCTCTCTCTGTCTCTCGTACCAGATGGCACGTGGCTCGTAAGAGCGAGTGCACAGCCCAGTGCGGCGTTGGATATCGCACTCTGGAACTTTACTGCGCCAAAATCAGCCAGTCGGATGACAAGACCCAGAAAGTCGACGACAGGTACTGCAGCGGGCAACGCAAGCCTGACGACAGGGAAGGCTGCCATGGAGATTGTAACCCTGGTGGTGGCTGGGATTACTCACCCTGGTCAGAGGTATGATTCTAGCAGGAAGGGAAGGATTTTGTCAGATTTTGCTTGACCATTCCCTCCTGTTGATGGCCGGATATTTCGATCGCAGTGCTCAAAGAGCTGCGGCGGGGGCACGAGGCGTCGGGGCGCAGTGTGTCGAAAGTCGTCCGACGGCGGCGGCGATGACGATGAGAGCAATTGCAGTCAGAGGGACAAACTGACCGTCCAACCCTGCAATGAGTTCCTCTGTCCACAGTGGAAGACTGGCGACTGGTCTGAGGTCAGTTGAGGAATTATCGCATGTTTTTTTTACTTTTTTTTAAATAATTCTAAACACATTGTGACATTAAATGTGCGTTAGGTAACTTTTACAAAAATATGTTTTTCTCCGTATTTGTTAAAACTGTCACCATGTTGTGTCAGGATAATACGAGACAGGATAAGACTGAACTTCTATTGCAAAAATGGTCCGCTCCCGATCAAAAACAACCAATCAGAGCCAGGAGGAAAGTCTTAGTGCTGTCAAACATCCTGGTGTACACGCTGCTTAATAGCAGAGAAACTTACCATTACAGAAAAATGGTTTATCCACTGTCATTGTGACCACGCTAACTAGCCCTAGCATTTGTGGCAGGCTCTTTTGCTGGGAACCAGCTGTTGCGTAGCAGAGAGCAAGGCATAGGATGTGAACGGTGCATACACCAGTGTGATTAACAGCGCTAAGACCGTCCTCCTTTCTTTAACTGGTTGTTTCTGATTGAGTCGTATATTTCTGCATTTAGTACTGGCAGCGCTGGGCGAAGGCAGAGGAGCTCAGTTTTTTTCCACAGATTATCTTTCTTATATGACGTTGTCATGACATGATGGTAATTTCTACAAATATGTTAAAAACATTTTTTTCATAAAAGTTACGTACTGCAGCTTTTAACTAAAATCTATGCAGACCTATATGCTTTTCTGTAATTTAAGTTCATTCGGACCAAAATCTTACGACTAATTTGGTTTGTCTCAGTTGCTTTAAATTATCCACTTCCTCCACTGTAAGTGAGTGTTGGGAAAGTGGTGATTGCAGGGTAGAAGCCTGCTTCACCTCTGCTCAGTTTACACATAGTGAAGCTTGCAAAACTGTGGGCTGCATTCCAGGATTTATTTCTTTTCTTTTATTTTTTTCTACATGTCGCTGCCAAAACACTTACACTGTTCCATATACATATGCATAATCACACTTCCTTTGGCTTCTCGCTCCCATGCAACGGCAATTTGCTCTGGTATCGTCTTCATTCAGATCATTGTAAACACAGCAGTTGCAACAACCGCAATTAATGTCTTGTGCTGCTTCTGTGTCGCTTTCAACATTTTCCCTTTCAGTGCCTTGTAACATGTGGGAAAGGCTACAGGCACCGACAGACATGGTGCCAGTTTGGTGAAGAACGCCTGGATGACCGCTTCTGTGGCGCAGCCAAACCCGAATCGGTGCAGGCGTGCCAGCAGCAAGAGTGCGCCTCTTGGCAAGTTGGACCGTGGGGACAGGTGAGTTGGTCCTGCATGTTTATTATGTTTGACACACTAAACATGTTTTGTTTCTCTCGAAGATTTGAACAAACGTAAAGTCAAGGTTCCCATGACTAGAGAGAAATTAACAGCAGGTAGTGACGATTTAGAATTTTTGCGATATTTGCGGCCATCTCTACAGAAGTCGGCCTTTTTGGCAGGTTTTCGCTCCAGCGCACAAATGTGTGTGTTAACCCAGCGGCAAAAGCTGGAGGGAAAACATCAGCAATTAAAAACAAAATCTAAGGTTCGTCAGCATGACGTGAAAAAGAATACCAACAAGTGGAAAACCTACTCCTGACCTTTTTGCGATGACCAGTTGACAGTTTTGGAGACTCCTTTTTCCATGACTGTAAATCTACAGCTGCTATTATTTATGCCTAACTGGTTTCAGTCCCCTCACCAGCGTTAATCTAAACGACCATGATTCACAGATCTAATTAAGTCTGCTTAATTAGTGGAACGTTACAGACCAGATTTTTCTGCAGCTGATTTGTGCTCAGGAAGTAGTCGCAGTTGTGCTTCTCTTCAGAACATAAGCGAAGCTACTTTTGCATGAAACTTCGTTCTGGTCTCATTATTATTGGTAAATTTAAAGTATGGCCCCAACGATATTGCCTTGCGATATTGTTCATATCCTTTAAAGTTTTCTACGTTTTGTCACATTACCGCCAGCAACCTCTATGTATTTTAATGTGATGCATTAAGCAATCCGGGGCGGAGTGGTCAGAGATGAGAGGAAGATGGATGAAGTTAAATACAGGTGAATCCAGGAAGAAAACCTGTTGGAAACTGCAACACGTATGTATGTGTATATATATATATATATATATATGTACTCCCTCACAGAAGGTACCAGGCACATGGAAAAAAGCTTTCCAGCCTAGTGATGGATTGAACCCTTCATTCCTTGATTATCCGTCCCTATTGTCAGATAAATGTCCACTTTGTGGGCTCCTCGGAGTTGCCCTGCTGAGAATAGTTCCATTTTATCTCATTCTATCAAAAGAGGGCCAAGGAAATGATACTACTCTGTGATGGGAAACAGAGGTGATCTGTTATATGTCTGCACTTAATTTCCTTTGCTAAAAGTGGAGGTGCTCTTGAATTCTTTTCTCATGGAGGACCCTCCTGCAAGCTGTCTACATGGTGCAACTATATTACATTCGCCAGCTGAGAATAGCAGTATAATTTTGATGTTAAATCAAAATTGTTTTTTATTCCCTCATGAATCAATTCCTTCCTCACTGCTTCAGTGTAGTCCATGTGTGCGGTACTATAGCCTCACCTACTGGCCGAGTGGGGGCATTGCCTGAAGTGTTGTGATTTCATTTTGTCCAGGTGAGGGCAGCCATGTGCCTTGATAGAGCAAGGTTGCTTTTCAGAGTTGGGTCGACAAATGTTGGTTTTATTCATTAGTTTGAGCTGTATGCTGTTTGATATTTGTCCAGAGCATTAATTCACGACTACACAGGAGGATTAAGCGCTGCATTCCAACACAGAACCCAGCAGTCAAATGGGAGAATAAGCAAGTCAATCATGAAGCTCTCTTTTTGGTCAGCCTTCAAGTTCCTGGAACTTGTTCAATTTTGGAAAAGTTGCTTAGAAATTTGAAGGCCGCATATTTTTCATCAAAATGCCTGAACAAATTTGTGTTCTTAGTATGTTTCTGTTCTTCAAAATTAAAATGTGTACTTAACATTAAAAGTGTTTCTACAGCATCATCCTCTACTTGCATTACAAGCTGCCTATCAGGATTTTGGAGATGAAGTGTGGAAATACTAAATATTTACTGAATGCACTTTCTATTGGCAATGCAGAGTAATTGGGAATTTAAACTGTGTTCACGCTCTGTGAAAAGGAGAGAATTGTGCCTTGTGTCAATCAAACTGGGAAGAAAACATCAGACAAATGTACTGGGTGTGCTGATAAACTTCCCATAAGTTTTGGCAGTAAGTGAAAATCGGAAGCTCTGATAAATATAATACAAAAAACTAAATAAATATTTGTTTTCTGTTTTTGATTTCTTGCTGACATACCAAAATGGTTCATCAGCAACATTTTGAACAGAAACCAATTATTTTAAAAAACCAATAGAAACTACATCATCTTTCAAAGTTATTTATGAACATTGTAGTTATCAACATTTGGTTACAACCACAAAGCTCAATGTATTTTTATTTCCATTCTCTGCCAGATCAACACCTAATAATCTATAAATATGAGGTGTAAAATAAACATACATAATTTGAATATTTTTGATGCGTTATGCAAAAAAATGTGTGGTATGCTTTTGTATTGAGGCACATGAGACAATATCTTATACTGAAATTACATCTACAAGTCTGTTAGTGTATGTCTCGCCCAGTTTTCCACATCTAGAGGCACTTCAATTATTTCAATCACAAATTGATTCCGATCTAAACTTTGACCTTGAAATTCAAACACATGAAAGTACTCTGATCCAAATCATTTAACTGTAACTCTGGCTGTATGTTAAGGATTGTTGTTCACCTGGAAGTTTTCAGCTGCCAGTCTTTTGCAGTCTCAAACAGGTATGATCCACTATATTTCCCTGTTAAGATGATGTGTTCACACAAAAGGTTCTATACTGGCCGTGTTTCACCAGAGGACCTTCTTCCAAATGTCCCCTACATGTATTTGGCTAACTGCAAACAGAAAATTTTATTTGATTTTTTTTTCTCCCTGTCAGTTTTCCATAAACTCCAGAATTGTAGAGCACATAACTTATATTTGTTGTGGCAACTGGTTTTCCCTCTTAAGCTGAGGATCTCTGCAGCTTCTATATATATTTTTCAAAGGTCATTTGGCTCCTTCTTTGAATAATGATTTCATTAGCCGCTTGCCCATCAATTTATGTATTAGGATATGTATTTGTCACTCTTTGGATTATTTATTGAAGAGTACACTGGGGGATGTTCAAACACCCAGTGTTGTTTTGTAATGTAACCTTCCTTTACACTTCGCCACATTTTCTTCCCTGACTTTTCTAATGTGTGCGTTGTTTTTATTAATGTTCACTGACAACTGTCTGAGGTCTTCTGAGGCCTGTTTTTCACTGAATGGTAGGTATACACTCATGGATTATTTTAACTAATTATGTGACTTCTCAGGACAACTGTTAGAACTGGATGTTATCTAGTAATCACAGAACGAAGAGGATAGAGGAGTTAATTTTTCTTGTCTTTTTTGTTGTTTTTAGAAAAACTATGCATGCTTTTTTTACAACACAAAATTATGGTCTAGCTTTTGTTGGTCTACTGCATAAAATATTAATAAAACACTTTGAACTTTATGATTGTGCTCACTTAATCTATTTTAGAGCAGGCAGATTTGTGGGAGTTGAAAACTCATAATTTTCAGCCCACAACAGAAAAGGCAAAAAAAAAAAAAAAAGATAAAACACACACCTTAAAGATCATTAGCAATTAATATTTGGGGATTCGTGGAGAAAAACAGCGTTAAACACTTGTTTAATAATTCATACTATAAACAAGAAAGTCTCCCACTTCCTTAATAATTTAGACGTAAGCTAATGTTGATTTATTCAGGAAGGTCTCTGCCACCAGCACAGCCTGGAGTGCCCAAATTTGAATTAAAGTAGGACAGTAGCAGGCGAGTCTGTAATAACATTTGTATAATTTTATTATTGCTCTGGGCTCAGTTCATTTCCTCCTCCAGTAGCTGCGTGAAATTGTTTGATTCTTGAAACTGCCTTGAGTCTGCGGCTCAGGGGTTGGAGGGTGGTACAGGAACAGGAAGGCATGCGACACTCTCGTCTGATGCTGTCAGACACAAACACACACACACACTCACACACATACAACTCCACGTGCATACACTCATGCAGAGAGAGCAGGAGATAAATAACTTTGTTATTCTGGGTTTTGTAATACTATTACACTGGCTCACTTAATAACTTGAGCTGTCTTGAGAAAATGATTGATATTCTCACTTTGTCAGCTATGATAAATATTATACTGCCTCTATTCGAGGAAGCTAGGAAAAGGAGTAACTCATTCATCGGGTAATCATGTTGTTAAAATATGAGTTTGTATTTTTATCCATTTTCAGCAGAAAGGTTGAAGAAATTCAAAGAATTGAGTCAGCTTGTAAATAGGTTGTTCTGGTGAGCCTACGGCAATTTTATTGTCTTTTTGCAAAAAAAAGTTTGATTTCACTTCCTTCATGACAAATTATTAAACTCCATAACCATTTTAGTGCATGTGTGAGGAGGTTAAAATGTTATCAAGTCCTATCCTATGATTTCCAGTTTGTGGTGTACCATATTGTGATTACGCTCGCCAGTGATTGGACTATCATTTCCGAAACTCTCATTTACAAAACTCTGATTACTCCTGCACAAACAATCAAGTTTGCGAGGTATTAGCTAGTGCAACACACACCTGAGACCCCGGCAGTTTTGAGTCGCAGAGGGAGGGTGGAGAAGTTCTGATTGGTTTCCTCGAGGCTCTGCTTCCAACTTCCCATCCGCACGCATTCCCTCACTCCCCCTCTTCGTCCCCCCTTCAATTCCTTTATGCAGAGCAGCCCAAACTGCAGTTTGATGAAACACATTTGTTTGACTTAACTCTTGCCTCGCCATCGCAGCTAAATCTCAAAGGCCTGTCGGTGTAATGTGGCCCAAAAGCAATTGGGTTAATGAGAGGATATATGTACAAGTGTGGGACTTGACCTGAGGAGCTGTTTTCCATTTGGGTTTGGTCTGCTCATGTTATTAGGGAAACCTTTATTATTGTTGCCCTCTAGTGGGAACCATATAATAGGATTACATTTTATTAGAGCCTCCCAGCATTACCCAAGCACCCCCCTACCCACCCACCTCCTCTTGTCTCTGCTCCCCTCATAGAAGTGTCACTGACTCCTCTGTCCATTGTGGGTGGGATGGTTCCATTTGGGGCTGAAACAGGACCAACAAGTGGGGAAAGCAAATTATCCAGCAGACTGACTTTTAAGAAAAACCTGTGCATGTTGAAGTGAAATAATTTGGTCAAATAGCACAGTGAGACACATCTAGCAGCAGAAAGACAGTATGTGCAATGTAGTGACAGCATGAGGTATGCAGTACCTTGCAAAACTATTTATGCCCCTTGAATCTTTTTCACATTTTGTCACTTGACAGTGACAAACTTCACTGTGTTTTACTGGGATCTTATGTGACAGACTAACACAAAGTGGTACATAATTATGAAGCAGCAAAGAAAATGATACATGATTTTCAGAATTATTTATAAACAAAAAAAAAAGTTATTGATGTTTGTATTCATTCCCTCTTCATCTGTTCCAATAAATCTGGTGTGACCAGCTACTCTCAGAAATCCCTCAATTAGCAAATAAAAAGCATCAGAACAACAAAGAAACTCACCAAACAGGTCAGGGATGAAGTTTAAAGCAGAGTCAGGCTATAAAACATAATCCCAAGTTTGAACAACTCACAGAGTTCTATTAAACCCATCATCCTAAAACAGAATGAGAATGACAGAATTCTAAATGTACCAGTGCATTTTTCTATTTATGCACTCGTAAATAGAATGACAGGAGGCAAAGAGAGCATTAATCACCCAAGTGGCTCATGATAACTCTGGAGCAGAGATCAACAGCTCAGGTGGGAGAATCTGTAAATAGGAAAACTATTACTACTGTTCTTAAGGGGAAAAGGACAAAAAAGGCAGTGTTAAAAGAAAGTCATTAGAGCTTTTTAAAGTTTATCATAAACCACATAGAGAACACAGCCAACCTGTGGAAGACGCTCTGCTCAGATTGGACCAAAACGCTCCTGTTTGGCCTTCATGCCAAATGCTTTGTGGGAAAGAAAACTAACTCTCCACATCACATTGGGCACACAGTAGTAGTCACTATGAAAAGTGGTGAAAGCACAGTGCTTCTCTTCAGTGGGGAAACCAATGCTGGAAAGAGTTGATGGGAATAAGAGTAGAGGGCAATTGGAAGAAAATCTGCAGAAGACTTCAAACTGGGCAGAAGCAGCAGGACAACAATTCTATGCATTCGAGCTAGGATGCCAAAGGTCAAAAAATTGATGTGTTAGAATGGCCTAGTTAAAACCCGGGCCACAATGCAATGGAAAATCTAAAGCATAACCTTTCTAACGTCCATCCATTCCATGTCTTTGCTTCTCCTAATTTAATAAAGAGGCTAATCTCTCAAGGCTCTAAATTCATTACTGTTAAACCCTCCATGATCACGATACCTTGACTACAATATAGCAAGAGCTGAGCTACACTCTCAAACGCAAAATTTCTTTGTGCCAAAGATAATATTTGACAAACAATTCTGGCCTAAAACTGTGCAAGCCTGGAGGGCAGAGTGAGTCAGGATCTGGAACAGCTTCAGCACTTTCCCTTTATCCATCCCACTCCCTTATATAACCACAGGCTATTAGAGGGGTGTGGTGAGTTTAGAGCAGCAGTTACTAACAGGGTCGGAGGCAAAACCAACATCTCTACCTTACACAGACTTTAAGCAGAGATGAGTCCAAGCTGTTTAAAAGCAACTACACAGATATTATGCTTACACATAGCTCTTTAAGAACAACGTTAAGAAAAAAAGAACATAATTGGTGTTTGTTTATACAGAAGAAATCCTGCTTAAACAGCACATTATAACTAGAGGTGGAATGCAAAGTGCAGCAGTGTGCAAAAGTCATAACTTAATTTATTTATATTTTGCATGAAAGGAATCAGACGAGTAATATTTCTTCAGACATTCTGAAAATTATTAACATTTCTTTACACTTTTTGGAGGGGCGGGGGTGTGAAGTGGGGGAGAACATTGACAGATTCTTTTGCTTATTTTTAGTCCAGTTTTCTAATTTGTTGAGTCACTTCCAGAGTCCCTAAACAAATTAGTAACTAAGCAGTTTTATATTTAATATTTAGACTCTGTGTGCTAGCTTGACATAAATATGCAATTTATACCAATGTATTTAACTGAATCTAAAAAAAATTCAGACAACGGTATGCATGAAAAGTGCACTTTATTCACAAAAAGATGTTAGTGGACATATTGATGCACAAAAGATGGAGAAACTGATTGACGTTGTGCCTAAAATGTTTTAGATGTTTTCTGAAAATGTTTCTCAAAGATAATTTTTCAAGCAACCAAAATACAACTTTCATAGTTGGAAACAAGAGCGAAAAAGCAGAAAATCCTGTAAAAAAAAGTGCTCAAAATTTAAAGAAAAACACAAAGACTTGGATAACTATTGATTAATAGTACTATGTAAGACTAAAAGACTGTCTTCACAAGAGTTAGAAGAAAAAGAAAAGCTGAGTTTTGATTCTGTGACTTTTTTTTCCTATATCTCCATCTTTTCTCATTCAGAGCAGAAAAGTTTTACCTTCTCTTCAAATATTAGAGTCACCATAAACTGTAACATAAGGAGTTATCTGCTCAGATTTGATTCGCCGCTTCTTCTCTGAGACATTGCTGGAGGCATTTTCTCAAAATTTCAGCAGGCAGAGTGAGTTTTCCAGGCTTGGTCTTTTTTCCTCTCCAAGCGTAAGTATTTATAACCAGATGATGTCATTCAGGTCAGGCGATGTCTGTCTAAGCAAAACTTACATCTGCAACTAATCTGGATAATTTGACCACCAAAGAAAAAAGAAAAACCTTCAGCCATCTGCCGCTTGCATGTTGTAGTTGTTTTAAGTTAGTTCTAACTGAAGTGAAACACTTTGCTTTTACAGTGACCTTGTAACGATTGCAGCAAACTGCTATTGTTACAAAGTCACAGTAACTTTCTCATTCGTTTGCATGTGATGCATATAAGAATTTCATAAGGTTTGTGGTTTCCTTTGTTTCTAAAATGGATAACGCCTGGATTTAAAACACTCATCATGTTTCAATCAAGAAGATTTAAACATGTTAGTGGTGTAAAAACTAGTATCCTTTGTTTATTTTGCTATACAATCCACTGGTGAAAAGTAGGAATATTTGGATAATTATGGCTATTAATTCTACTTTCCATAAAGCATTTATTTTGTTTTGTCATCTGCTTTGACCTGCCAGTTTAATGTATTTTCCAAGTATTAATTCCCACTTTTTTAATTTCCTACTCGAAAGAACACTAAAATTTAAAATGTATTTGTAAATATTTGTCTTTCTAGGATGTTTTTAGATCTGTTTCCGTGTGTTACAGCCTCTGTTTTTGGAGCAGTGTTTTAGCAATGCCTGTGATGGACTGGTGACCTGTCCAGGATGTACCCCGCCTCTCGCCTGCTCACCAGCACCAGCACCCCTGGTAACCACACATGGGTTGAATAATGGATGGGTGGTTTCAGTGACGCAATAGTGCCTTTCAAAGGTACAGTTTTTTTCACATGAACTTCAAAGTGTTTCATTTGACACATCAGCAGAAGATAGTGTGTAATTATAGTGCGGAACATATATTTTCTTGTAAAAAAATTTTAAAAAGTTGTGTTAGCATTTTCTTTTTTATAGCTCCACTGACTCAAAACTTCGCAAAACCACATACATATGATATTTAAGTACCAGCTTGGCATGATAAGAAACTCATAGATTATAATTTATGGAGTTTTTTTTTTGCCTACAAACAAAAAGACTCAAGTTCTGTCAGATTTGAAGGAGAGGTTGTGTTAACAAAAGATATTTAAGTCTTGCCAAAAATTCATAGTTTGATTTAAGTCTGGCCTTTGACTAGGCTGTTATACTAAATGAAAACGCTTCAATCTAAAACATTCAATTTCCTCTGTCCGAGTTGAAGAACGTCACCACAGCATGATACTGCCACCACCATGTTTTATAGTGGGCATGCTGTCTTCAGGGTGATGTTCAGTCTTAGTTTTCTGCCACACAAAGTGTTTTGAATGTAGAACAAAGAATTCAAATTAGGCTCATTTCCCAAAAGAAGCTTCTTCCACGTTTCTCATTTTCCCCTTCATTTTTGGTATTAAATCTTAAATTGCTTAAATTGCTTTTTTTTTTTATTTAGGGCCTAAAAGAGGCATAGTACAGTTTCCAATTCTTTATTTGCAATTAGTTTTGAAAACAATGAATCAGATTCTTTTCACTACAACAGTTATTAGCAACTTTGTGTCACATATATCTTATCTAAATGCAATGAAGTTTGTGCTTATAGTTTTAGAGACAGTAAAGAAACAAGTTCGAAGGGTATAAAAACCTTTGCAAGACAGTTAATCCGCATGCTATTACATGTTTTAAAACACAGAGAACAATAGTTGATGCTCTCATCAGTAGGGGGCGTAAGAGGTTTTTTTTTTTTTTTTTAGCTTTGATCCACATTGAATGGCACTGAAACAACTAGAATGTAAAATCTGTCCATTCTATGGACAGATGTGCACCAAACACAGCAGCACTCTCAGGTCAGACAGAATAATTATCATGTTGACTTAAGAACGGTTTTAAACATGCGATTCCTTTAATGTGTCCATCCCAGGAGTAATTCTAAAAAATCCTCAGAAGTGCCTCAATCTTCCTGAAATCATGCATGGTTGAACATTTGAAATGAGCTCGCACATCACCCCCAGGCACTGATTCAGACTTGATTGAGGAAAGGCAAGCTGCAAGTACTTATTTATACAACTACGTCATCTGGAGGCTGTCCAGAAGGAGGAAAGCGGCTAAAAAGATTGCATAGGAGAGGCTTATAGGGGAGTAAGAATTCCATTAACCACATTCCATTAATTTAATATGCTGATGCTGGACTAATCAACAAGTTGTCTGCTGCTGCATCGTGTCTTTATAGCACAGAGGGGGAAAAAAAGAAGAAGTAGATGGGTTTGATGTTTGAGAGGAGAAGAGGGGAAGGGGGTGGAAATCAAAGTACTCCACCAACAATCTATATAATTATCGTCATCTCCTGCTTTTCCTCTCTGGCAAAGAAACACTCCATCCATTTGTAGAAATCGCCCAGGGGAGCGTTACATCAAAACTAATCATAACGATTAAAATCAGCTTCTCTGCAGGGAGGAGGCAATAGGGAAGTTAGAGGCAGGGGGTGAGGGTGTTGTAAATATAGGACAATATATATATATATATATATGATTTTAAGAACATAAACTCAAGAAAAGACTAAGGCACCACTGCCGTAATCACTTCCATTTACTCGTAGTTTTATTCTGCATATTGGTTTAGACTTGGGCAGAGACATGAGCTAATTGTATCCTGATCTTTGCCTGGAGGGGTTTCGGGAGCCCTGGAGCAAGTATTCTCTGTATTTTGTTCTGTCTACCTTAGCCAAGCTATTGCATTTCTCGCTGGTGTAGGAAGAGAGGCAGATCTCAGGCCAAATCGGAGGAGGAAAAAAAAGGTTCACAAAAACCACTTCATGTTTCAGGTAAGCGAAAATTTATTTCTGTTTGCTGTTATTTCCGAGGCTGGGTGGACTGGGACATCGAGGCTCAGCAGCTTTTACGCATGTGCCAAGCGATTCGTGCCGCACTAGTTCTTAAGAAACATTTAACCACTTCCTGGCTATTGTTCCGTGGTTAGAGGGCGACGAATTTATTCGCATGGCAACAACAACTAAAGCAACAAACGGGTTGTCGGTGCGATCTCGTCGTGCGAAAACGTTCCGTATAATATCCAACGCTTGAATTTGCTCCTGGCGCGTCTCAGCTCATGATAATATCCCCGTCCGTCTTCCTTGTCACCGCTCCGTGTACACAAGTTGCTCACAACTTAGTTAAACACAGTTTTATGTCGGCGTTTGAACTTTGTTGTATTTTTTTTCTCCCCGTCGTGAAACATTTCCATTTCCTGACTGCCCCAGATCGTGGAATGAAAGACGCCATTGTGGAGTAATTTCGCCGCAGGCGTATTTGTTATTTTGTATGACAGGATACAAACGTCAGTGCAGAATATGGGAATCATCCGTTAATAAAAAGCAAAGCTGTGTTAAGAGTTGTAGCAGTGTGGAAAAAGGCAAATATGAGAGTCATTTCTTTTTTTATTTCTCCTGGTTAGATTATTACCGCGCTGTGTGTTAGTTCTCATCAGCAAACGTTGTGACTAAAATGGTACGATATTTGCGACTGGCACTAAAATACTGTTGGAAGTACATATATACTGGTGAGCACTTACTGCAAATACGGTTTGTTTTTAAAATACAGATTATATTAAGAACGTTTCAAAAGAACAGCCGAATATAGGATGATTTAAATATCAGTGGGAGAAAAAGTGAAGTAACACCAGTTCCAGAGTAAAGAAACACATGACACTTAGATGGTGGCTGATGAGGACCAATCACCTGATGGCGCTGTTTCAAACCCGTAACATATGAGGCCTACTGTGAAATAACTGCAGTTTATGTTGATCACTGAAATTATACTATAGAATATCAACTCTCATACCATATGCTATCTGACATACAGATTCCATATACAGTTTCAATTAAAAGATTTCATAAACACGTCATAGGGATCAGTTTCATTTTAATAAAATGTTTTTTTAATTATGCATTTGAACCGTTATTTTTGCTGTGTTTTACTGAAGAAACAACTGTATAAATTAAATCAAATATTTTCAGCAGGGCGAAGGTCAGAGATTTGATGAACCCATTTCAGAAGTTTAAAGGAATAGTTAGAATTTTATCTACAGATCGTCAAATGGAACTCTGACTGGTCTTATCCAGTTTGAAACAACTAATAAAGAAAAGACATAAGATGGATAGATATTATTAATTTATGCTTTCACTGGTAGGTTTGTCACAATTTTCACAGTTAAAGAACTTCTATCTTACCTTCTTAAAGTTATGTTAGTGATGATGTATCTTTCACCTGATCAGCTGATCCTCCTGCCACCAGAATAATTTCCAAACTATTAACACCACAGGAACTAGTTTTGATTAGAGCAGATAATTATCCAGGTAGAATTATACCAGGCAGGACCTTGTTGATGGCTATAAAAGTTTTATGATCAAGAGTCAACATTCAAAGCGACATTCATCCCAATATTATTGGGCTTGTTTGTATATGTTTGAGCTTGTATATAAAATAAGGTCACAGTTTAGAAAATTCCAAATAAAATTCAAACATGCGCATAAAGTGCTTGTCTTTAGAAATCACTGAGGTTGTATGTTGTCTTCACCAGTCAACCTTAAAAAAAAGTCTCAGTCAAAATAAATAATTTAATGCCAAAACTGATGTGAATATTCCTGCTGCATGTGAACTTCTGGCCTGTATTTTATCTCTGCCACTCCTGCGCCCTGGGACAGTTTGATTTGTGCCAGTGAACATGCACCACAGTCTGCCATAGCCTGCAGCTCTGGTTGGACTTTCTTATCTAAGATGTCATGCTGTTGCACAGTTCTGGTAGATCCACCAAAAATATTGTGAAAGAGGGAAGCAGTTTAAAGAAAACTGAGGTCCCTTCTGATTATTATCAAAGCAGTCACATGTGAGTCATTTAGATGTCTACCTTTAAAACTTTGTGCCAGTTAAGTTTAATGGATTCTCTATTGCAGTTCTATGTATTTCAATAAGGAATTTGATTTCAAAATGTAAGTTATGCTCTGCAATATTTCCTTGAAGAAATTACCTTCAATACATGTCTATTTTTCATACTGGGGACATGCCACTTATAATTTAAGAGCAAAGCATTGCAACAAAAACATTTTATGACTCCCAAAAAACGTGTTTTTAAATGCCATCACAGAAGAAACCTCTGCCATCATTGCTCTACTGTAACTTGTCCAAAGTGACCACTAGACCAAGCTTCAAAATCTCCCCCAGGCCATGTTGTTATGATGCTTTGCTACCTGTTATTTTGCTCCCTTTACAACAGGCACTGACTTAAAAGTGAGCCAAAACTGTGTAAGCTGTGAATGTGTGTGGACATTTGAAGCAGATAGCTACAGGCAACAGAGCAGAGACAGCCCATCCAGATTATGTAAATACTGGTCTGCTGTGCCTCAAACTGAATGTTAATGCTCTGTTCTGAAATGCTAATTATGTGTTGTGTGATATGTCAAAAATAGAGACGAACCGCATTGTTGGAGAAACGACTGAAAAGTTCATTTGTTACTCATGCAGCTCCTGAAATGCTGCATGATGACTCTGGCTGCATTGTATCATTCTGCAGTCACTGAACAGCTCTAATATTTGTTCCTAGAACTTTGAAATTATCTGCACGCAGTGCATCTGGACACATCAGAATGTTATAAAAACATTATTTATTCCAGTAATTCATCTGAAAAAGCGAATCTCATATTATGCTCATTCATTACACAAATAGTAATACATTTCAAGCATTTCATTTATATAAATATAGATTGTGAATCTGGATGACTATGACTTACAGGTAGTGAAAAAATAGCTCCTTAGAAAATTAGAATATCACGTCAACTATAAAAACAGATTTTAAATTTAGAAATGATATATTATGACCCACACAGTAGTTGACCATTACTCATTTGAATACTTTGTTAAGAAGGTAAGCCTCAAACGATCAATGCTAAAGAATTTGACCATATAGAGAGGGCTACTATTCAAACATAATCGTGGACATTGTAGTGGAAGGAAAGATTATGAGTTAAGCTTCATACAGATGTGTCAAGGATACGGGCAACAATTGTCAATGTTGGAAAATAATGTCAAACGTCTTTAGCATCTAATAGATTGCATTAAGTCATCCAATTTGCAGCAATCCCTACTCTTTAGCATACACATGTTGATACGTAATGTTTGTATGAGGTTTGTGCATTTTATGGTGCAATAAATATAAATGAGTTGCATAAATGAGACAAACCTCCATAGCTTTACTCCTGACTGTGAATCATTACAGGTAAAGTGCTACTATGGCTGTTATCCTCTGTACATACCTTCTAATGGTTGAGATCTGACCCAGTTATAGATCCTGGTAACCTTTTGACCTTCAATCTGTTCTTAGGTTAAAAGTGTGCATGAGGCAATTGTGATGCAGGCATTTGCTAATGAAAAGGTCCACTGCATGTTGTTTTACAGTATTTCCAACTGATTTTGTGATATAGGAACTTATTTCCTCAACCCCCACCTGCCACCCACCCAAACGCCTGTTCTTTTTCACTCCCTCTTCTTTCTCCCCTGCAATTTTCCATAATGCCTCACAGATTTTACACTCAATCCACCTTTGCGATGACAAGGCTTTGAGGAAATCCAATTCCACCGAGCTGTTTTCAGAACTTACTCTCCACAGGCACACACTCACTTCCGCGCATACACACTCCACCATCTCCACAAATTAGTCAGGGAACAAATTACCTGCATTCTGAGTGTGATCCCACGCACTTTGCCGGCTGCCTTACACAGGTCCCCTTTTGAAGAGCAGCCATGTGATTTCTCTCTCTTTCTGCCCCGCAGGCCCCCTTGCCTTCTGCGAGGGATTCTGGAGTTGAATTTTAAAACTATGTATGGCTGCTGCCTGCGCTTATCAGCGCGTGCACAAGTGGCATGCAAATCAAACGAGGATCACACACCGCATTGGAGGCCTACACTCAAAGGCAAGCTTAATTGCTAATTGGGTAGCTAGGTGTGAAACCCACACTGCCAATGAGAGGGAGGAATGTGGATGTTTTAAGGCCAGTGGTTGAACTAATTAATTTTAATCTGAATAATATTAAAAATTGCGGATTCCCTACGTTTTCTGTAAAGAGGAGAGAAAAAAAACAGCCAGGAGAAGGCTGCAAAAGTTGTTTTAACTGCAATTGGATGTGTTGTGGTTTGGTTTTGTGCAGTGTGATATCATAACTGGGATAGTTTTTGCAATGCTAGTATTTGGATTGGAGGAATTTCTTTCACACTGCAGCCTTCATGCTATTGCCCTTCATTTCAGAAGAGGAAAAGTTTAGGAGGGGTTAGGTCAGTCTTGACTTCATTTAATGGCAGATGGCTATTTCTATGTAATGTGATGCAGTGTCTCTGATGTCACAAAATGTGTATTTGTACAAAAAAATTCATTCTCAATAACAAACAAATAGAAAGAGAGGCTTAATATGGGCAATATGTGTGTAGTACATATGAGTTTCTCACATTCAAAGGTGTCACTGGTGTCAAAAAAGAAAGTTCTGCTACCCTGACCAAGTTTTCTATTGCTTTTTGTAGGTCCAATCACTGGAGATGTAGCAACCCCCTGTGTTTTGCACAGTTGAAAGCATCACAAGAGCATGTGGGTGTGCTTAGGATAGAGTTCATGGAGTGCATAATATCTAAGTGCAATGCTAAGCTAAAGGGTCATTTAACTGGTTTTCAAGGACACTTGAATAATTGATCTTCTCTTATTCAAAATCTAAAATACATATGCTGGTCAAATCTGAACAGGAAAGCAGTTCAAATTTTGTACTGAAGAGAAACTCTTTATAACAGCCTGAGATTTAAGAAACCTTTATGTGTGAAAACATTGACTATATTTAAAGTGACCAAAGTTGTATTAATTTTAACTGGCTGACTCAAGGCTCCTTCTGATTTTGAAGACATGAATCCAAACGTAGATCTTTTTGTCAAGACTGGAAGTTCAATTTTAATTTAATTTTGAACTGTCAAAACAGCAATAATCTCTGTTCAATGCAGAATTATCTGATTTGGCCAGTCTAATTTTAGATTGTGACAATTAAATATTGTACAGATTTATTAATAAGCAGTGAAATATCTTTAGTTTAGTATTAAGATATATTACTGTTGTAGCTGAGCAGTATTAGCAAGTCTAATGAGCAGTCTTTATTAGTTTGCTCTGTCACAAAATCAAAAATGTAATTCTTTCTTTCTAGAAAACAACTACTAATGCCTTTATAACCTTTAATTACAGTTGAGTAGCAATGATGCGCAAACTCTTCCGCAATGGGTGGCAGAAATGCACCCACAGTGCAGAATTTTGTCAGTTTCAAAGAACATACAGAGTATTCATTGACAAATTAGAACATTTGCTGAAAAGTGATGGATGACAAGACCAAGTTTGGAACCAAAATAAGCCTTAAATTCATTTTCAGCCACACCAATAGATGTTTATAAATAGATTCCTCTTCAATCAGATGAAGATTGAGCAATATTACAAAATTAATGAGCAGTCATTTAATTCCCTAGGTGTGTAAAGCTGCTATATTCATACCTCCAAAGACTGTAACTGCAACAAAAAACGTATACTAGACTGCAGGAGGATGAGTACATGTAACTCTTTTCATATATTTTTACTTCAATTTCACACTCATAAATTACAGTATGTGTTCGTCTGTCACGCAACATTCTACTGCACACTAAAGTTTCTACTTGTGACAAAATTTGACAAGGTTCAGGGGATATTAAAACTAAAGCAAGGAACTAGATAATTAAAGATTATTCCATTAGGTATTATCTTTAACCACAATCAAGAGGGAGTTTAAGATTAGATTGATGGCAAGGTGGCTTTCCATACATATCCCATTTTGGCCCCCTCTTGGTGGCGCCACTGGCCCAGGGCCGGTTTTGTGTCAACACCGCCACTGCTCAGAAAATAGATTCATTAAAGTTTTTTAAAAAATTGAGAAATCAGAGGACAGACTGGACTTTGTGTATTTTTCAATAATACACAGAGTCCAGTCAATCAGATTAATTTAATTAATTAATCTGTGACACCGAAAATAATCCGGGGTGGTCGAATAGGAGACTACTGGTCAGTGTGCACACATGTCCATGGATGAGTGTTGGCTCTGTCACTCTTTAAACTTTGCACATGGAGAGACTGTTATCTTGACTGAGGCTTTGACCTGCTGCACAAAAAACAGCTGCTGAACAATGGGGCAGCAGCTTGAGGGCAGGGGGGCACAAACAACGCTCCAAATAGGGCAAAGGTCAGCTGTGGTAGGTCCAGATGTGACTGTTGGCTGGACTCCCCACAACTGCATGATCCCGCTCCGACAGGCTGCGTTTGTTCTATTCTGAAAATGCGACGCGCATACCTGCCACCGAAACAGCGACAGCCCAAAAAGAGCCGCGGGCGCTACAATGCTAATGTTGTCGGGGGCTTTGACTTCTCCCAGCCACTGCAAAGAAGCCGCTCTGTGTGACAGGCACGGTGCTGCCGCTCTCCCTCCCGATCTGCCGCTTTTCACGCCTTTTCCGCACATTTTAGCAGGTGCGCTTCAAGAGAAAAGAAGAAGAAGAAGGAAAAAAAAAAAAAAGAAAAAAAAAGAAAAGCCGATCTCCTGAACGTTTTACGTAAGTAGTGCAAGTAATGGACGAAACGGATATCATGGACCTAACGCATCAGAAGGCGAAGAAGCGACCGCGTCCAATCAGTTCCGTGGATGAGACGGTGCACGCTTCGCTCAAGCGGCTGCCGATGCGAGCGGCGGAGTGCAGGGAGCCCTCCCTGATGTTCGCTGTCAGAGGAGAGCCTGTCCCTGCAGCGTCTCTCAAGCAGAATGACCACTCGGTGACTTCCTCTCCAACCACAGTGATGCCAGCACAGGTAAAACAAGGAAGAAAAAAAAAAAAAAACCTGAAGTTTCTCAGAAAGAACAAAGTAATCGTCGCCTCACTGCTCCTGAAAGCTTTTTAACGTTTTCTTCTCCTCGTTTATTATGAACTGCGCAAGTATTAAATTTTCTTTTATTTTTTTTTTCTTTTCCTTTTAAACCTCCTTCGGCGCTTGCAACCTTTGTAATCCACCTCCACTCGACCGTTATAGCTTCATTTATATTTGCCTTTTTTCACTTATACCCTATCTTGAAACTTTTTTTTTTTACAAGACACCAAAAGTACTTTACTCATTGTTGAAATTAAGAGAGATCTTCTGTTTAATAGTGTTTGTAGGTTAACGTGAAACAGTTTTGTCCCCAAAAATCCTATTATGGCTCTCAGATCGAGAGTCATTATTGCTCGCTTTCATGAGAGAGAGAGAGAGAAAGTGAGAGAGAGAGAGAGAGAGAGAGAGAGAGAGAGAGAGAGAGAGATTGATGCTTCAAATTAATTTGGTTTTGGAGATTATGGCCCACAGGAGAAGATGCTTGTAAGATAGTGGCAACATTCAGGTCAAGGTCAGGCTTCTGTATCCTGCAGTTACAAAAATGTCTATTTTTTCACTTCTGGGCTCTGGAGTGTGGAGAACGAGTGTGTTTCCTCAGCTTGCTTTTAAATTGCATCTGATTTTTTTTTTTCTTTTTAAAGAAGTGAATTCACCCTCTTGTCTTTTTTCCCAGGATAATCGTTCCAGCATGTCCAGACCCATGATCACCCGATCACCAGTGTCTCCCTTGAGTAACCAGGGCATCCCCACACCTGCACAACTTACCAAATCCAACGCCCCTGTGCACATTGACGTAGGTGGCCACATGTACACCAGCAGTTTGGCCACCCTAACCAAATTTCCTGAATCCCGGTGAGTCTCCATCTCCAATCCAAACCTAAAGTGAAGGCAACTTTAGCAGCTTAGGGTACGCAACAAAGGTTTTGCATCTACAGTTTTGTGGCTTTTTTGAGACAGAAAAGAATAATAGAGAGTGGCCTGTTCAAGTCAAAGCGTGTTTGGCAGTGCCGTAATTGTCTCTGAGTTTAATGTCAGCTTCTGTAATGTTTAATGTCATTATGTGACAGTCAAATGTCACAACTCCTCAAATCACGCATGTATCTTGGGGAGGCACTCGGAAGAGATTGTGATGTATGAAATATGTGGTGTCGTTCGGCTTTTAATCACTCAGGTGCACACCGCATTACATTTTCTCACTTCTCACACTCGTAGTCTAGAGTTGTGTTTGAAAGGTAAACAATTTGCAGGAGCTGGTAGTGCAGACTGCAGACAAAAGCAACTTGGTTATTCTGACAGATGTCAACGCAGCAGCAAAGAGCCAAAGGCCACGGAGCCATCTGGAGGCCGGGAGGCCACGCTGTCGCTCCGAGACCAGGCCTGAGGGTGACTGGCTCCCTGCCTCAGGCAACCAAGCACCAGCTGGCCCTAACCTCTCCAGACCACCTCTGCTATTAATATCTCTTTCTTTCTTTCTTTGTCGTTCTACTTTTAAAAAAATCCACCGTAAAATATATAAGTCATTGAATCTTTGTTTTTAAAGGTAGAATAAACATACTTTTGCTAATCTGTACATATTGTCCTTCTACCACCTTCCCACCTTCCGTATTCCCCCTCACTCCCCTCCTCTCTCTGTGTAGAATTGGTCGTCTCTTTGATGGCACAGAGCCCATAGTCCTGGACAGCCTGAAGCAGCACTACTTCATTGATAGGGATGGACACATGTTCCGCTACATTCTCAACTTCCTCAGGACGTCCAAGCTCCTCATTCCCGACGACTTCAAAGTGAGTGCATGTCTGTTCTCAGAAAACTGTGAAGTCCCATCAGCCAGTCAGCAGTCCTGCAACTTAGCGTGCACAATGCCTAGGCCACCAAACGCCTTCGGTCTCCAATACTACATGAGCTCCTGGAAACGACTTGGAGTGTAAAATGTAAATATCTACCCAAGTATCTCTCCAAACAAAAAGCTCAACATTATCCATCTCCACATCAAGGGATCCCTTTTAGTCTAGTGTTGCTTTAAATCACATGTCTTCTTTTCTTACAAAACCAATGATCTTCTATGCAGGCAAATTAGCTCACAGGCTCCCATGACAGACTATTTCTGCAGCTCAATATATGTCCAGCTGCCGAGAGAGCAGAGTGTCCATCGACACTGACTCGCTCACTCTATGTGACACATTAGCGTTCCTTTTTTTTACTCATATGTGTCATTTACTCAGTAATTGCTAAACTTGCCCTGGGAGAAAACAAATAAGCACATGATCTGTTGGACTGTCCAAGGCGCCACTCAATCAGTGGAAAGTATGCCAGTTAAAATAAGCAAAGGCTCAAGTTCAGGCAGAGGTCATTTTCACTTTGGGAAAGCTATAAGAGAAGCATGTGGAAAGGGCCAAAGCAGGAGGAAAAAGCACCAGTTTCACACTGCATCTTCATTTTAGATATTTTGTCTAAAAATATACCAAACTTTTTTTGGTAAAGTTCTGCAAGATATATTTTCTGACCACACTCTAACCTATCCTCCGCAGGACTACAGTTTGCTGTATGAAGAGGCCCGATATTTCCAGCTGCAGCCCATGCTTGCAGAGTTGGAGCGCTGGCGTCAGGACCAGGAGCTGGGCCGGGTCTCCCGGCCCTGCGAGTGCCTAGTTGTGCGCGTTGCGCCTGACCTGGGCGAGAGAATCACCCTCAGCGGCGACAAGGCCCTGATCGAGGATGTTTTCCCAGAAATCGGTGATGTCATGTGTAACTCTGTGAACGCTGGATGGAACCATGACTCCACACATGTCATACGCTTCCCGTTGAATGGCTACTGTCACCTCAACTCTGTCCAGGTACAGGATTCCTCCTTACTTGTAGGGTTTTAATATCTTTGATTAGAAGTGATTCTAGTTTTTCATGGATTACCATACACCTAGAGTTAAAAAGTCTTCTGTACAGAGATATTTTTTTATTTTAGATCTATGTCTCAAGACCTGAGATGATGATCTGTACATTCCGCATTTCTTCATCTACTGTTGAGAAATCTTTACTTTAGTCTCATTGCAGACTCTTATCTTTTTTTAATCTTACCAAATCATAAGAAAAGCCTTGAAGAAATTTGACTCTTTGATGAGTTCATCAAAGGATCAATTTATTGAGTCATCGCTGTACATCTTCCACAATCCTCACTTCCCTGTTGTCTGACTAGAATATTAATTTTGACTTAGCCTCCAAAGCTGGTGGATGGACAGTTTCTCTTCAGTTCCAGTAGCAACACTGGGTTTTCTTTGAACTCAGTGTTGGTAGTTCCTACCCGATTTTTACAAAAAATGGTTGCTGTTAAATCAGTAATATGCATGCATGTTAATAATAGCTGCCCAAAGAGTAACTGAAAACTTTTAATGCTTCTATAATAATCCTACCTTTGCGAAAAAAAATAAAAAATATGAGAAATTACTGTCTGATAACAGTCAATAATGGTAGTACAGCTACCACTGCACATTTTCCCCACTGCTACACCTCAGTATCAGACAAAACACAAATGCATCTGAACTTTTATCCACAGCTACTGTTTTGCTTTGCTGGCCTCAGCACAGTTGGTATGCTTGCAGCAATAATATCCTGGATGTACACTTGTAGATTTGGGTTAGACTATGACATTTTTATCACTTAGGCCAACAAAGACCTTTACAGATATGCAAGGGCCTTAAATGCATAGACATTTAAGGTCAATTTACAAGAAAGATTGTTCAGAAATAAATGTGAATGGAAATAAATGCTAGAAATAATCTAAGGAAGTATATTTTTTATGTATGTGGCAAATATGTTTAAGGCATTTGGGTAAACCATTATTTTCAAAAGATTTTTTATATACCTAAAATTAGTTGTCATTATTCCATTGATACTGGCTTCTACCTGATATTTACTGTATTGTCATTAAGGGTTTCAATAGGTTTGTAGGTGTTAATATCCCATTTGCAAGACTATATCAAAATATTTTTGTATTGAAAGCCTAAAATCTCCAACTCCACTGCTAAAACCAGCATGATTTTGGCAGTAATTCACTATTGTGATTTTTTATTGATATTCCACTTATTCATTGATGGTAATGTCCTCAAATATGCATCAATAACTGATGGAAGTGAGGCACTTTAGCAAAGATTTCACCATGATTTGGACTGTGTATCTTTCTGAGGAAGTGAAATCTCCACCTCCTTTCCAAAAACACACAAACAAAAACCCGTCTCTGAAGTGTGTGAGTAGTGGAGAGCAAGCAAGAGAGTGAGCACGCTCCCTGGCAGGTTGTCTCCAGGCAGGGCCCATAATCCTGTTTGGTTATTAAAGCACGCCGGCGGTGAATGCTGTATCTGCGGCTAATGGAGGCATGGAGGCGGAGGGGAGTTGGGGGAGGTTGGGAGAAGGAAGGGGAGCAGAGAGAGCTGCCAGCAGTAGGGGGACCTTTGTAGTTTTGGCGGAGGCTTGGGCCTGGGGCAGGACTGAGGAAAGGGGAGGTTTTGCTCGGCAGCCCACACTGAGCCAAGTGGCAGAGAGAAAGCCTCACTGCTCCCTGGGGCCTCTTCGATGGAATGTGATCCTACAGCCCCCCCGGGCACGTCTGTAGATGTCTGCAAGGCTGCAAGATCAGAAACAGCTACACACACACACAAAGACAAACACACATATACACAAAAAAACAATGAAAGGGAGGCAGGAGGCAATATGAGAAGCTCTTTGTTTGGTGAAAGTCTTGTGAAAGTCTCATCCCAATTCCCATCACGAGCCGAATGTTGCCACAACTTAGACCCAAAGCTAATTCCAGTGGTAGAATTGGCGCAAAGGCAAGAACATATAATTGTTTGGGGCAGTTTTGTGTTTCTTAGTCTCGTGGAGGCAATAAAAGGTTAGAGATGACAGCCATGTTTTGGCAAAATAATTTTAATTGACTCCTGCCACTTTGTTTTCAACATACACTCAACGTTCGGCCCTTCTACATCATCCACAGGTTCTGGAGCGTCTCCAACAGCGCGGGTTCGAGATTGCTGGCTCTTGTGGCGGAGGCGTGGACTCATCCCAATTCAGCGAGTATGTCCTGAGGAGGGAACTGAGGAGGACAAGTCAGCGAGGACCCAATTCAAACAGGATAAAGCAGGAGCAGCTGGACTAGAAACCTCTAGGGCAGCAGGAGGTGCTAGACTTTTCTGTAGCAGCCAAACAATCAGGGCTGCAGAGCTCTCTGGACTCTGTTTTTCTGCATTTCCTTGTTGATGTTTCTGTTTTCTTACACTTGAGAACCACATAGAGAATAAAAATGAAGTGCAACAGGAGATTTTTGCCATACAAAGATATGAGGCATTTGATAATTTTGAGATTGCAAAGACATTTGTGATTGTCTAGTTCCCCATAAACCAGTTCAAAAAGTATTTATATATATATGCTGGATCCCCAAACAAAGTTTGTTTTAAAACTTGCAGCCTACATTAGGTAAAAAAAATTTGATTTCTAACATACTCATATGAATTAAAAGTCTTTTATTGCTGAAGTAGTGTGTTGCATAGCTTGTCGTCAGTGACTGTTTTTGTCGTTTCACTAGCATATCGAATGCAGAAACTTTTTTGCCCCCCTCGAAAAAAACAAATTTTGTGTTGCTTAGAGAGCAGAATGTCTGACTTTATCAACATCTTGTTAAGAAAACACATTTTTCACAAGTGACGTACAGAAAATCCAATGAAGTTGTGTTTTTGAAATTAGCTATCAAGGACGTTACAAACACAGTGGAAATGAATATTTTTGTAAATTATTGTCTCACCATTTGCCTCACAGGAAAGTATGAACCACCATTCCGTGTGATACCTTAGGACTTGTTTCATTGGAATCTAATTTTTCTCAGTCACAACCTGTAAATTTTCATTGTATGTCTTTGTGTTTTTTACATTGAATCTTTTTAAAGCAAGTTTCTTGCCTCAGACATGACTGAACAGATTAAAAGCTTATTGTACTATCCAAACTGAGATGACTTGTATTTGTAGCACATATTGATATGAAGTTCGATATAAAGTATTTCTAAGATTACTGAAACACCTACGCTCCTTAGATTTAAGGGGAATGTAGAGTAAAAAAATGTGAAATAAATCTCAGCTAAAGTTGTAATATTGTCTGTTTTTCACTTTGTATGGACATCTTAGATAAATTCCCTTACGTCTGTTGGATCTTCCCAAATGACACAAGTAGTAAAATCAAATATATGAGGTTAGACTTAACCGCCCTTCAATCATAAACGTAAAGCAAACAATAAAGACAATATAGTTTTTATCTTAGTGCATGAATGACAGTGCAGGGTACTTTTTACTTAGCTATACTGAATAAGGTTGACTTCTCCACGCAAGCACTGTCAGTTGTGTTTCCACATATTCCTACAGGGCCAAAATCCAAAGTGAAATCCCACACAGAGCACTGTCGCCTTGTCTCCGTCCCTTTTGGCAGAATCTCCACTTTCTATGACTATCTGCAGTTTATGCTATATGTCTTCCTTTTAGGCCTCTTTGTCCCAGATTTTTGTTAGAGCTGTCTGCTATAATCATGAGGTGCAACTGTGGCTAGGAGAGAGGGTTATTCACAAAAAATGAAAGTGTATTTTGTTTTTAAACATCTGTAAATCCATAACAATCAAAGAGATGAGATCAATAAAACTATTTAGAGCAAAGTTTTTATAACTTGAACATGATTTTTAGTAATATTGTTCAATTATTCAACTCAAATTATCCTCTGGTAGTATCTGTAAAGCAACTGGTTTTGTAGTCATACTGTAAAAATACTTACCTATTCTCATATTCTAAAATATATGCATTTGCATAACCAGTGCAGTGTCTAAATCAGCCATTGATTAATTCATCCATCCATTCGTCCTTCATTTTTATCAACCTTTTTAGAACTGCAGGGAAAATTAACAGAAAAGGGTTCAAGCCCTCCTTAGTAAGCCTAAAATGTTTTATTAATTCAATAAAAATACAGCTTTTCAAATTTAAGAAGACAAAATACATTTTTCATAAGCTACTGTGGGCTGCACTGTGGCACAGTGGTTAACACGGTATCAGTTTTGGGTTTGAGTCCTGGGTTCTTTCTGAGGCCTTAGTACTCGACGCGGCCATCACAGGTTTGATTCCCGGCCTTGTGACCTTTGCCGCATGTCTTCCCTCTCTCTCATTACCCTACTTTCGTGTCATAGCATGTTCAAATAAAGGCCACTAGAGCAAAAATCTTTAAAAAAAAATCTTAAGTTGCATACCGATAGTAGATTCTGATGGCATTTTGGTAAAAATAACTTTTGGTCAGTATGCCTAAGAAAACTTCTATATAAGGTCAGCCCGTTTATTTCAATATGATACAGATCAACTCTGACTATATGATTTGATGAAATTGTATTGGTTAGAAGTCAATTTGGCTCAAATTGCATACATATGCTGTAACCTAGAGCGTTAAGAGTACATATTTCCAGAAAGCAATTACCGTAAATTCCGGACTACAGAGCGCACCTGATTATAAGCCGCACGCTCTAATTTTAGAAAGAAAATCAATTTTGTACTTGTATAGGCCGCACCGGATTTTAAGCCGCAGGTATCCGACTTTCTATGAGATGTTAATTGTAAAGACTACGACAGCAAGATAAAGTCCAAGGGGATCACAGGTCAGAAAAAAGCTTTAATTAAAAA
>CAEGAE010096420.1:0-20690 GCA_903067095.1 Girardinus metallicus
CATGGACATCGGGGGCAGTTCCCCTGGATTGGCAGACTGGGGTGGTGGTCCCCCTGTTCAAAAAGGGGGACCGGAGGATGTGCTCCAATTATAGGGGAGTCACACTCTTAAGCCTTCCCGGTAAGGTCTATTCGGGGGTGCTGGAGAGGAGGGTCCGTCGGATAGTCGAACCTCGGATTCAGGAAGAGCAGTGTGGTTTTCGTCCTGGTCGTGGAACGCTGGAAATTGTCACTTATAGATAAAAATCATAAAAGGCTGAGCTTAAGTTATTTTCACGATTGTGTGTTTACTTTCAGATGAAGCTTTCCATCCTGGAGCAGAAGCTGCTGAATGAAGAGCACGAACGTAAACTTGTGCAGGAGAAAGCAGATGAGGCCAGTTAGCCTCTTCAAATAAACCTTATTGAAGTGATTTTCAGATTCTGTTTCTCCACAGTCAGTAGTTTTTTGTGTGCATGGTTTCTCTACTTGCTCAGTTTTGCAGTATTTAAGGACAAACTGTGCCTGCTAGGATCCTGGCTAACATCAGTTTCTGAATCACCTTAAATAGATTCATCTTCAGAATGGAGAAAAAATATGGGACTGTTGTGAAATGATCCTTCTAAATATCCAGAGACTCTTTTTATGAGCTGACTTTCAGAGTTGAGCTCAAGTGGCCATTAGAGGAATCGAGTTTTCATGTACTTGTGTGTACTAAGACTTCATTCTTCAGTCTTAGTTTAAGTGTGATGTTGAACAACAGCTAGCAAGTCTCTGGTGTATTTTTTTGTTTTAGTCATTAGCCGATTTATGTTTTTCATACCACAGCTGCAGAGGGAGTTGGATATAAACCTTCGTTTGTCTGTTCCACCTACTGAAGAAACGAGGCCAAAGAAGAAAACCAAAAAGACAAACAAGGTGTAATAAACTGCTGGTGTGCACATTATCTGAAGGATTTATACATCGTAGTGCTAAACAGTCTGACTTCTTTTTCAGAAAACCCCAAAACAGAATGAGCTGACAGCAAACAGCCTGGGGCACAAAAAGATGCCTTTTGTTATAGGAACAGTAAGTCACTTCATGTTGTCCATAGATTTTCTTCTTTCATGACTTACTTAGTCTTAATTTCTGTTTGATGTTACCGGTCATAGTCGACAAGCCCGAGCCACTCAGTGCATGCCAACGTTCAGAGCATCCTCCACATGATGAAGCACCACCAGCCTCAGCTGTGTGAGCGAGTGAGCGCCCTGCAGAGGTTTGGATGCAGCGTCAAGAAAAACCTTCACACAGACTTCTCTAATAGCATCTCAAAGCCTGACAGTCCGCCTGCAGACCAGTCACTGACTTTACTGTCCGACCTGCTGCTGGCCCTGCAGGATGAGCTCGGACAAATGAGCTTGTGAGTAATTATTATTTCATTTTGGGGGTTACTTTTGGGTGTTTTTTTTTTATTTTATTTTTTTTATCTCTTTTTGCAAATGTTTTTGTCAGTGATTATCAGGAATTGGAGCGTCAGATAGAAGCAACTGAAGAACCAGAGCAACGAGAGGACCTGCAGAGAGAACTGGAAAGACTCGCTGCCAAGATGGAGGAGAAGGGAGCCCAGATCACCAAACTCCGCAAACATCAGCAGATGGTACTTGACTTAAAACGTTTAGATCATTATGGCAGATTTGCTCGCAATTCAATTAATTGGTTATTTATTGGACTTTCCCCATAACAAGCATCAGAAACCTACTTTTGCATCGTATTTTCATAATTTGTGCAACATAATACTTATAAAATCTTCAGAATGTTGTAAAACCTTCCCAAAAAGATCTAGGAGTGTTGCATTTTGAAATGTAACGTTATCTGGAATCCTGGAAAGAAGTTGATTTTTTTTGCTCTTTTGCAGGTTCATAAGCTGTCCCGGCAACGTTCGGAGGAACCGACGGTCAGGAAGACGTCTGGGATCAAGCTCCCTGTTCCCTCACCTGTTCAAGACAAACAGAAAGCGGGAAGAAAAGGCGTTGTGGGTCAGAACAACCTGCAGCTCCTCAGAGAGACCCAGAAGTTCAGAAATAGCCTAAAGCAAGACGACCTGTCCTGGGAAACATGAGTCTCTTTCTTTGTCCTGCTTTTGATACTTCAGCTTAGTGGGAGACAGAGCTTTCTTCTTGTTCCTATCAGAGACTTGTATCTGTAAAGAAAATGCTTTACGCCGGACTCAATGGATTATTATAACACCAACAATAGTGTGCAGTTCTGAATGTCTCTCACCTCCAATAGAAATGAGTTAGATTATGTTTTAATGGTCACTATATTTTAATAAAGCTTATTTGTGAATAGCTTGTAATGATTTGTTCATATTTTAAATGCACACATTGACATTCAGAACTTCGTAGCAGGCACCACTAGATGGCAGACTTGCAGGACAAATTTGAAGATTTTCTTTTTTTTAATTTTTGTATTTTAAAATCATGCAGTTGCATGATTTAATATAGAAACTGTTCTGTGCAGATTTTTATTCAGTAGTTATTTTTATTTATCAGTGAAAAGCTTTAAAATATTTTGGTAATCAGGAAGCTGTGGCCACAGTTGTTTTTTAACTTAAGCAGGAAGAATCGGTTTTTAACCTCAGTCTTTTTGTGAAAAAGCCATCAGTTTTTCCACAAAAAGCTGATGGCTTCATGCTTCTGGCTTCATGCTTCTGGCTTCATGCTGGCCACATGAAACCAGAAGCATGAAGCTCCTGGTTTCATGCTGGCCACATGATTTTTTTTTTTTTTTTTTCTCTCACATTTCCGACACATTACACTCATCTAGACTGATCAGTCGCCATTTATGGGCTGAAGAACTACATGTCCAACTCCCTCATAACATTTCCAGATTTATCTCCTTGTTTAATGTGTCATCAGGTTTCCAGTTTGATCCTGCTATTACTGTACAGCAAGGAAAGAAAAGGATCAGGGATTTCTGCTTGTTGTGCAGCTGACATTTACCGGTCCTGGTATTCTTGGCTTGATTAGGAGTTGATTGCATGACCAACAGAGACTGAACGTAATCCATTGTTTTTCTATATTGGATTACAGAGCGTGGCTGGAGACAACAATCAGGTTAGTGGAGTCAAGATCCCTCCTTGCTCTCGTATGCAGCGTCCATTCCTCTCCTGACCACGCAACTTTAATATCTTGTGACTGAACTTCCAAGTTTTTGTCTGAATGGCAGCGGTGTGTTTTGGACAAAACAAAAATCTACAGCATTTTGCTCAAAGTATTTTTTCAGTACTAACAGGAGCAAATCAGTCTTAAAATGATATAACTCAAGGGAGCTTTTAAAATAAAGTGGGAACATCTGTCCACAGTTTAATTCTCTAAGAATTTTCTTGAAAGAAAAGCTTGCTAGAGATGTCAAGAGAGGAATGAGAGCTCTACCAAGAACCAAATATAAACTCACATTTCCTTTAAGAGATACATGAAGGACAACAAGAGTATCGACATAAGTAAAAGAGAATAGGCTGGAGGACAAGATGTTCTACAAACAGCAGCTGAGGTAAGATGGAGTACACACATCCTCTCTACGGTTTCCATCAGTGATAAGTTTTTGCTACATAAGCAGAACTTTGCCGGGTCACAGATAGAGTATCCTGCTGGAGGTGCTTCAAATGTTAGGGTTTTTTTTTTTTAAACAAGTGGTTTTCATGGATTTTGAAGTTTTCTATCTAGTTTGAGGGTGGTAAGCTTTCAATTTTTAGCCTTTCAAAACCCGTTTATTGCAAGCAGGTAATGGTATCACTGTACAGATGATCTTAAGACAGATCGATGGCTAAAAGCCAATGAAACCCCTGAATTCAGTTTTCCTGAAAATTATATTGCATTAAGAGGATTTTTAATAACCAAAAGTTGTTTTGACCCTGTTAAACTTGGAGAGGGCCGTTGACGTCAAGTACAGTCATTAGCATCATATACAGGGATAAGTCACAAAATAAGCTGACTTCCCAGTGTGCTTCATCCAACTATATTAATGGAAGGTTTAGTGGAAGGAAAAAGTGTTGAAGAAAAAAGGTACAATAGCAAAAACTGTAACTGGGAAAGTTTTTTCTTTAAGCCCATTCAACAATATATGGGAGAAGATTTATGAGGTTTGGTCTGCAGATGCAGTTCTTCCACAGACGGTGCACTCCCATGTATCTAAGACACAATGCATTAACTGGGTAATGTCATTCCTAAACCGCAGAAAATGTCAGGATTTGTATTTCATCAAGGATAAAAATAACTGCACTCGCCTGAGGTTAATCTGCTGATTTATTAAGTGAAGAATGACATCGGCCATATTGAGAAAGTTTAGAACATTTCATAGTGGAGGGAGAAAAAGAGGCATATTTCTTTTGCCAAAAAGCTCTTGATTCCCAAGATTCTTTTTATACAAATATTAATATTTTGTAACAGCAGTTCAGAGAACCAATATGCAGTCAAACAGTGTTGAAAGTGTGATGGTCTGGGGTTGTTTTGCTGCATCAGAACCTGGAAAATTTCCCATCTTTAATAGAGCCATGAATTCTGCTCTCTACTAGAAAATCATGAGGAGGAAGAAACACTTATGAAACAACAAATGAAGCTTTTGGTGGGGTCTACTCAACATCTGGACTTAAAGCTGATTAAGATGCAGTGGTTTGACCTAAAAAACAAAAAAAAAAAAAAAAAAAAAAAAAAAAAAAAAAAAAGTTCAACCTCAAAACCCTTTCAAATTGGCTAAATTAAAAATTCTGCAAGACAAATTGGACCAAAGTTCTTCCAGAGTTGTTAAAGACAAGTTACCACAAACACTTGTGCTAAATGTTTCCTTGGATAGATTCTTTCAGCTCAAATCATTGGAAATCTGCATCGTCTCGCTCGGGTTATTTTTTTCCGACATGCAAATTTGTTTGTTAATTTAAAACAAGCAACAAAACGCAGGATGCAAACAACTTTTCCACAGCGCAGAATATTGCAGACTCACTTCCTCTGCTCCCAGAGAATCTGTTGGGTCAGTATTAAGTTACACTAAAGACAAAGAATCAGTAGAACTTGATACGACACCTTTCATCGTCAGGGCAGCTGTAACCACAACAATGAATGTATCCTAGTCCCACTTAGGTAAACTACAAACACACACACACACACACACACACACACACACACAGGTATCATATGAAGAGTTAACGCAGAGATTTGTTTAACGATATTCAAACTTTATTGGTTTAACATTGTAAAACTAAAGGCAACACCAGAAAACAAGGCCAAAAAAAAACAAACAAAAAAAAAAAACAATTGAAAGGCGTTAGAGGCACAAAAAAGTTGGGTGGCACAAAAAGAAGCAAAGACCATTCAAGGGGAGGCATTGTGGCACCGTTCAGTGTCTACATATGGCTATATACGTTTCTGTGTTGAGTGGTGAGAGAGAAAAGCCAAAAGTCGTACCAACAAGACAGATGGACAGTGAAAAACACAGCGCTACAGTGTGTGTGCAATTAGCAATAAAGCGACAAGGCAAAGAAGGCCAACACTGCCTGGTTGAAAACTGAATTGTGATAAAATGAAACTTAATGTCGCACTTTAAAATCCTTCACGACAGAAAACATCAGCAGGTTACAACTGAAGTGGAGTTCAAGTCATCGTGTAAAGGGTGCAGGGCATGTTGAACTAGAGAACACCAGGCCTGTCTGCGGTTACTTCACCAGTGTGTTTGATCACAAATAGCTGCCAGGAAGCTGTTCAGGCCACAATCAAACTGCTTCAGCTGAAATATATGATTTACTTGATGTTTTTCTTCTTGACAAAAGCAGCATTTAATCTTACACCAAAACACAGAGTAGCCTACGCGTGTTGCCTGAACAGCTTGTCACCTTGCAACTTGATCGAAAAGATTAAGGCTGAGAGCAACAAACGTACGCAGAACACAGAAAAGCACTTTACAGGAGCCTTAAAGTGACGAGTCAGGCTGACGTTTAAGTCACCGTGACATCTCGTTTCACAACAGATGGAAATGGATGATAACTGAATAAGGCACTTTTGCACGAGACGCGGCACATCGGACGTCGACGTGCCGTTCACAGAAAGCGGAATGCGCTCAGCAGCACTCGAAAAAATTTCTCTTCATTTGTGCAAATGGACTCGACATGCAGCAGAGAGGGAAACCGAAGTGGCGCAGCAGCGCTGGAACGTTGCCGACTAGTGACGTTAATGCAAAAGAGACCATGCAACCTCAAAATATACAAGCATAAACAAACATCTGCATTCATTAATTGCTTTGTGGTCATAATCTGAATATTTTAAACAAGCCTCTGATTTTATTTGTGAGCTAAACCTGAAACCATTTTCTAAAAAAGAAAAGAAAAAAAAAAAAGGGTTACAAAACATGCCAAAAACTGAGGCCTTTGGCTTCATGTACATGGTTTCAAGGCATCCTTCCATTAGCATATGGACTCATCACAAATAATCAAGTGGTTTTGAATGTGTCTAAGGTACTAGTTGCATATGCAATGAGAACAGCATCCAGCATGCACTAACTGGGGGGAAGAAAGCCATTTATACAAAATTCGTAGAGCCACCGCAAAGCTAAACGCTCCGATCAACATTTTGCTTCTCTTTCAGCAGGACAGAAACAGGACGTGGCTATTTACAGGTTAGACAAAAGCTGAAAAATCCAGGAAAAAAAAAAGAAGTTAGCAGCTAGCTAGTAAGAAGACTTAGGCTTCAACATGGCCACTTGGCTGATATTCTGGACTTTGCACTACAAATCAATTAAATAGAAGTGGAATACTTAACACCAGGTCTACATTTTTTGTCTCTTTAGACACTTATCTTAGAAGATAAAGTCCAATATTTTCACAATCTTTTTGTATAAAGTACACTATTATGCTCTTCACCTATATCAAAATATTTTCCTGCCAGCTCACTCAGATTTGAACCATGATGTAGCAAAGTGGAAGGAAACTCTGTTTAAATTATTCACTGCAAAAGTCTGTAGTAGCATGATCGCGCAGTCGTCCTGCCGCGTTTGCTTTTTCTGCTGCACCTACGAACCGAACGACGGCCTTCAAGGACAGAAAAAAAAATCCTGCTTTCTTCAACAATAAAAGGCTCTTCAGTCCAGCTGGGACACTACAGCTCTAAGCAATATCAGCGCAGCGATACTGTTACTTCTAACGATATGGAAATAAAAAGAGAAAACAAAAAATATAAACCCCTTATTTGCTTTCACTCACACTGGACATCAAAGGCACTTCACTGTCCACATCAAGAAAGGTGCACGCCACACCTCATCCTCTTCTGCACAATAAAACTAAATAATTTGAAAATATTCTAAAATAATTCACTTTGACCCGGTTTAAATACCAAAGCAAATGACAAGGACCTGCTCCACATGAGTCACCTGCAAGATTTAACAATCAGAAAATGAAAAGATACGGGAGATTTGTGGTTCTGAAATTAGCTCTATACATTATTTATTGCGGTGGGCTGCTCTACTGGCAGTTGGCGTTTGACATTTTTAAACATCTTGTATTGGGAGAGAGGTTTCCAAGGGGGGAGGTGGGAACCGAACAGCAGAAACACTCGACCCTCAAATAAGACTTGTTTTCCACCTGTTTGACGTCAGATGATTAATTGTCGCTTTTATTCCTGACGGATCGGATGTGTGGAGAGAGAAAATAAACATTTCACAAGCTAAAAGCAATCCTTAATCATCTGTTGCCACATCTAACACGAGCTCAAACAGTGTTTCCAAATCAGGTAAAAAAAAATAATATAAATATTCAAGCCTCAGCAGGAAAAAGCTACTCTGTATACATGGCTAATTGTTTTTCTCTCGTGTGGTGCATTTAATTGGGGAAGGCATAAGAAGAGGGGCTGTAAATAACTCAAGCCCACTCAATTCGCTGGAAAATGCTCTATGCAGGATGACTAATGGCACGATGGGAGGTGGGGGTAGCTGCTTGCTTATGTAATCTACATGCTTGAGACCTAAATGCACGTTGAAGGAGATTCACTTTGAAATGAAATGAATCATTCAGTCATGCAAGTCTAAAACAGGAAAAAAAAAAAAATAAAAATTTTTGGAAACGCTGTTTGAGTCCACCCCTATGAGTGTGTGCTGAGGGGTCGATATCGGTGAGGACGGCTTGGATCATAACGTGCGGCCGCTTCAGAGGGTGTGGTAGTTACGGTCTTTGGATTTGCAGAACTTGTAGAGAAAGAAGATTACGGCCTGAAGGCCCAGGACGAGCACTATTCCACCGATGAAGCTCGCGGCATCAAACGTCGAGTTCTTGTGAGGGGCCACCGTTGTGGTATTCGGTGCTTTAAAGGGAACAAAAAGAAAATGTGATATTTAAAAAACAAAAAAAAACAAAAAAAAAACAACAACGTATAAACGGAGCTCCGTTTATCTTGTTTTCCTTAAGTTTTAGCTTCAAGAAGTCAAAAATCTTCCAAAATAATTTTTTGTAGTTTTCTTTTAGGTATTTGGTCTTTCGTTCATTTTTATTCTAGATTTCATGATGGACCAAGTAAGATCTCATTATGGCACTGAAGAATAAAACACTACTACTGCTATTCTGACGGCTTCAGATAACAGCCTTATTATTTTATACATGACAAGTTTATTTTACAGACACTTAAAACATGCTGTAGGGATCAAGACAAAAGCACAAGGCTGGACTAGATCAAGTTCGTTGCTTGGGCAACAATTATTTACATCTCTGGCAAATTTAAGTTTAAGGCAAGTTTTTAAATTTGGCCAAAATATTTCTTCTAAATGGAAGAAATATTAATATTTCGGAGGTTCCAGCCAGAGTCCTGACTTGCATCTAATAAAGAAGCTTTGATGGGAGTTAAAAATTAGGGGAATGGCAAAAACCTCAAACACTGAGCTCAATGTCAAAGATAAAATTTTAAAACACATGTGGAAATGTAGACATATTCAATAAATTAGAATACAAGTCTAGATGAGTCTTCTCAGATTAAAAGTAGCTCCTGAAAATAACATTTAGGTATTAAGTCCACATTTTTGTTCTTAAATACCTATACAATGTGTTTTCACTTAGTGACAAAGTTCTTAAAACAAACTCGATTTTCAATATTATTCTAATTTATAGAAATGGGTCTATATGCAACAAAGGTTGGATTTCTGCAATGCTACACATTTGATTCATAAGAAGGGTTTAAATTTTCTGTAACATCATGACTATAAAAACTGCATGGATTCATCCTCTGCAAGCCAAAAGTACATTTGAGCAGCTGGATGGACTCTCAGTAGTAGTCCAAACCTGACACAGATGTCAGTAACTACAATACTTCAACTAACTCAGTGGTATGGTAAAGAAAGATGGAAGAAGTCAATTAGGGTCAACTATAGCCCAACTAACATTGTTAATATAATTTTTTTTTCTGCCATTATGCAGCCCTTTTAATATTATATTTTCTCAATATTCAACTTCCATTTCCATTCACGGTGGTTCTGATTCACTCTTTGGGCCTGTCAACTTTTATTAAATATAAAATTATGGCCCCTGATCAAACTAAAATAAGAACAAGTCACTTCCTATAATTTATAGGAGTCACATAACCTCCTTGCTTTACAAGTTGACTGAGTAGATAAAAAAAAATGCTGTAAATCAAGAGGCAGGATGAAACGCCCCAGGTAGGTAAAAAAAAAAATACGTAAATAAATAAAAATTATCCAGAGGTAGGTTATTGTGCAAGATGTTGATGGAACAAAATTACTCTTTAACTTGTGTTGCTTTTTTTGGTAAATACCAAATGATACCTCTGTGACAAGCAAAGTAGTAAAATGTCTAAAAAGATGCTTAAATATTTCAGAATTATCTCAGCAAACTTGAAATATTGCTCAAGGCACTTCTGGGAGGGAGGGAAGAAATTAGGAGCCTTTCTGTATGCTAAAGTGAGATACAAGACCACTGAGAAGCCTGCTATTGTAAATGTCAGACTTACCCAAGGTGGAGGCTGGAGTTGTAGTGGTGGAGCTGTTGCCACGATGAGTCGGCGTTACGGATGCAGTCGTTGAATTCACTGAAACAGGGTCACAGCAAGAACAAATCCTTAACAAATATAAACACCTGCAATTCTTGTAAACTGTTCATTTGGTATGTTTAAGAACATAACCTACATATTTGTATAAATTTGCAGCCTTATCAAACATTTATTCAAGATAAGAATCGACATCGATTACTCTCTACCTCACAGAATTCATGGTTTCACTCAAACCACAAAAGCGGCAGAAAAGAGTGAACGTTAAACTGTTGAAGAGCTGAAGGTGTCAAGCATGTGCTCGACACCTTCAGCTCTCCTTCTACTTCTGGCTTCTACCTCACAGCAAACGCTCCCTCATGTTTCACTGAATTACAATTTCTAGAATAAAGCAGGCTTGTTCACTTTAACTTAGACATGTTTAAAAGTGAGGGCAATCAGGTAAAGAATTTGATATTTAAGGATATATTATTAGTATCCACTTAGCCACATTCTGCTACTATTGAAGGCACAATTTATATTTAGCTTCTACCCTTTCAAATAATTCGATTGT
Source organism: Girardinus metallicus (assembly GCA_903067095.1). Lineage (NCBI taxonomy): Eukaryota > Metazoa > Chordata > Actinopteri > Cyprinodontiformes > Poeciliidae > Girardinus > Girardinus metallicus. The sequence goes on from CAEGAE010096420.1 coordinate 10,539, forward strand.
ATAGGCAGCGATAATATCCCGGGTTTCGTTCTACCCTTCTGTTCTGTCTGGTGGGCCATGAACTAACCGCTGAACTACGCAGCTCAATGTGCTTTTGGGATTTGGCAGGAAACAGGAGATACGATCAATCTCATTAAAGCTGCAATAGGTAACTTTTATGACATAGTGATAGTTTTAACAAATATGTAAAAAAAAAAAAAAACACTTTTGTAAAAGTTACACGCTGCAGCTTTAAATATGTACATTTTCCAAGACATACAATAGAAAACTGCTGTTTACAAATGCTAACCTCGCTAAGCGCATACATAATATCATCTAGTCTTTAAAATAACAGTAAAACCTTATTTTACAGCTACTTTTGTAACACAGTGCAGTAATGTTACAAAGCTAGCTAAAAATATTTTAGTCTTGTTAACATTTTATATTGTATTCAAGAGAAATCACAAATTGACAAAAATTGGAATCCCAGAACAAAACATTAGCAAAACCAGTTTAAATCCAGCTTAAACCAGTTTTAACTAAATAAAAATAAATCACCACTTAAGTACTGAGGTGACATTATATATCTATTGTACATCTTTTTTTTTTTATTGGATGTGGGACCTTACTACCCTAAGCCTGATAAAATACTTCTGACACACAGTTCATAAAAACATTAAAAAAAAAAAAACAGAAAACATATTTTTAATAAAACCAGAGCAAAGTGGACTCCACAGACTAGATAGAGCTCAGGTATTAGGCAGTGGTTACCTGTCGTAGAAGTGTTGGGGACAACAGATGTGTGTTTGGTAGTAGATGGAGCCACGGAAGAAGAAACTGGACAAGGAACCAACAACAGCACACAACATACAAAGGAAAGCCAGACAAGACACCAAAACATCTGGATTATAGACAACAGATAAGAGAAAAACACCCAAATAGCCCTGACTGACCATTAATTAATATTTTAGTAAGACAATAATTAGACCCATCCAGAATCTACAGAAAAATAAAAGTCTATGTCACGAAAAAAACACATCATATGTAAAACAATAAGTGTTTCTTATTGTTTTACATATGATATATTTAGACCCTGATTCTCTTGGGTCTAAAATGTTATGTTAATGCCAGAAGAATATAACTGTTATTCATTTAGCTCTGATATGCAGTCAAACTTACTTGAACAGGTTGCGTTGCTGCAGGTGACGTTAGGCCCAAGGGTAGCGTTGACACAGGAATAATTCACTGAAACATCTAATAGAAAAACAGCAATTTAAGTCTTCAGGTTTTACTAAAACATCATAAATAAGCCTTACATCAGAGCATGTAACAAGATGAAGTGATTCACAAATACACAGAAGCATGTTTATAGAAAGCAGCACCACACTGAATCAGGGCGCACAGCTTGATACGCAGACGAGCCACTCTGTTCTCGTCTCCGCTCTACAGGAAGGTAAGATCAGCTGCTCACACAGACCTACATCCTACTTCCACTTCCTGTAGAGGGAGGATGAACCCTCTCTATCCTGCCTGCCCCATCGGACCACCTCATTACTTTCAAGTCAGCACAATGTTCCTGTGCCCTACAGCTGACATTTAGTTTTAGCAAAGAGCTCTTGATGCTTCTTTATTTTCAAATGATAGAAATGAACATTTTAGGAATCCAATCATAGTCAAAAACACTGAGCTACGATCATTTACATAGATTACCGCTACTTTGCGTGTCTTTTATCAAGATTAAATCTACCAAAAAAACTCCAATTGTGTAATTAGCTTGCTTTTTTTTTTTTTTTTTTCATTATTTAAATTTAATGCACTGGTTTCATCCTTACATCTAATTCTGAATACGATAGTCTAATGTAAGTGAACAATAGCTCATCGTTAACTTCAGTGAAGCTAAAGATGGACAACTGCACATGTACTGCCATGAAAACATTTATTTATAGAAGAGAAGTTCCACGTCCAGGTCCCTGCATGTTTTAGATTTGCCCCTGCTCCAAAACATACCCCTACCTATGTTTCTTTTTTCTTTTGCTAGAAGTACAAGTTCCTCACAAACACAGACTTGAGGTCATCAGAGATCTCTTTCGCAAGGGAACAAGGCCTTCATTGACAACTGCAAACACTGGAACTGTTTTTGGCATGAATTTTCTTTTACTGAGCCAAATGTGACCCTGTTCACTGCATTTATACCAAACCTACTCTGTTATCATTCGACACCCAAAATATGAGCAGCAAGTTTTATCACACATTACCAAACAGTAGCTGAACAGTGACACATTACTATAAATCATAGGACAGGATTTTAATGCAAGTAGCATCTACAAGTGTTAAATTAACACACTGGAAATATTGGCATCGTTTTTTCTGTAATATCAAAAAGGAAAAAATGGGAGTGTAATATTTAGTTATAACCATTTAGGTGCATTGTTTATTACTGTGCAGTCTAATCATTTATTAACCATGAATAAGGCGAACTTTGCCCTGTCGTCAAGTCTGATCTTGGCTGTGCTTTATATTAAGGTCAACAGAGAAAAATGTTCCATTTTATACCCAGAATTTAGAATAATTCTGACTTTTCACTGATTTTCGACACGTTCCTGGCTTTGGTCATGGTGGAAAAAAGAAAGACAATAAGTGATTGTGATAGCAATAATTTCGTGACTATGCTTTCCCCTCCACACCCATTTATTGTCTTATCTATGTTTAAAGGCTGTTGTTAAAGTTTAACCATAAAACAAAAGCAAACAATTACATAATATGTTTTCCAGACATCAAAAAAAAAAATCCCAAAACTTTATAATTACTAAATTTTGATTAAAGAAACCTAAACTTAAGCTGATGAGCTGCTGCTGCAGAAATGTGTTTTACCATGTTGAGGTGTGATTCAACTGAAAAAATGTAAAAAATAAAAATGTTTGGCGTAGGTGAGAAATGTCACAGTAACATCCATGTGATTGTCAGTACGAATGCTTCATGCAGGAAGCGGGCTGTGTTGTTGATTTAACACTATAGCTCCTTTGTGCAATGGACGTCTTTTGTTAGGCTTCAAAAAATGTTTTAGGAGTGGAAGAAATATTTCTGATTAAACATACATCAGCAGTTAAATATGATTGCAGAGAAGTCCAATGCAGAACAGGAATGCTCCTGAATGTGTTTTACTTAAAACCTGTGGAGATATTATGAATCTGAAATGCACAGAGAACGGAACAGGTCTCTTTAAGAGCGACCGAACCATAAAGGACTCCCACCAGCTGGATTCCCATAAATTACAAAAATACACCAGGTTTACCAAAGCAAGTCTTGAAAGTAAGTTTTAAGCCTCTAAATAAGGTGAAGTGTGGCTCACTAGCTTTAGCCTGCATGAGATTTTTCACTGCTTTGCAGCAGATTATACATTCATCAGGCAAACAGTTTTTAAAAAAACCAGTAACTCCCAAACAGCTTTTGAGATGTAATCATCAGTTTGTGGAGCTCATGATGCAGGAGCCTTTTGAGAATTTGCCACTTTGTTGTTGGTTCAGTTTTGTGAGGCATTCAGTAGCTATTCACTTAGACATCAGCGACTGTCATAAAGCACAGCACTGCCACTCTGCAGCTTTTCTCTGACATGTTTTCAAACCAATGGTCCCGCTGGATAACATGATTCAGCAGCATTTCTCTAACTGGTCAGAAACGAAATCTAGAAAGGAGGAAAAACCTACAAAAAAAAAAATGTAGCTTTAGACTTTGCCAGCTGTGATTTACATTAATAAAAAAAGAAGGTACATTTTTAGGTGTTAGAAAAACACTGAAAAGTTAATTTATTATAGTCATTTGATCCAAAAATCAAAACACATATAGATGAATCACACACAGTGATGTATATAAACACTTTAGTCCTATTAATTTTGTGAATATGCCTTATAGCTAGTTAAAACTAATTTCCTCAAAAACATTTAAAATTTAAATGCATTTGTGATACAGATATGTTGGTGAAAATAATGTCCATGAGCTTTTCAGTTAATGTTCTCAATACTTGGTTGGGCCTCATTTTACATGAACTTAATCATTAATGCAGCGCGGCATGGAGGTGATCAAACTGCGACTCCGGTGAAGCGTTGAGGAAAATTAAATCGGCATTTGCATAAAGCTCATCAGCAACGGGAAGCAGGAAGTGCTCGAAAATTGCCTGTTTGAAGGCTGAGATGACACAGTGAACCAACAACAGCGAATGGCATGGCTCCCCCAAATCATCAATTAATGGAAACTTCACTCTGGTCTTCTAAAACTACCCTCCTCCTCCTCCAGAGTCTGGGACTTGAATTTCTGAATATTATTTTCTAATATTTTCAGACTGAAGTCAATTTTGAACTTAGGCACTCAGCATGTTCAATGCAATGCTCATTGGCGTATTTGTGCAGATTCATGTGGATGAAAATTTTTCTGAAACCAGTCCCATATGTATGATATAATTTGTTTTAAATGATGTGGCAGAGATATTTGTTTTTATAACGACCCGGCTACGTGTGAAACACTGCCTCCACCCTAAAAACACTCTTGAGGAATCGACCCCAAACTCCTAAAAAAAAAAAAAGCCTCAACTTTACCATTTATGCAACATTTTCACACAAATGTTGTCTTTCCACTCAACTTTACATCAATAAAATTGGAGCACAGTGAACTGCCAGCTTATTAGCAATTACACTTCTTGTGATGTGTATGATACAAATTTTTAGGCAATCCTCTGAGTAGAGTTTTTGTTAGCAGCAAGTTAAAAAATATATATATACATATATATCCTAACCAACAGAAATAAAACACTGTAAATGTATCCCTGTGGATGAAATAAGTTTTATTTTACTAAAATAAATTATGTTTTTGTTGATATTCTAATCTATTGAGTTGTGCATGTAAATTTGATAAAAAAAAAAAAAAAAAAGTATGAGACTTTTTTTTCCCCCTACTTTTATGTGTCCTGATACTGTAGTCTGTGTATGTTTTTCCTTCTCCGTTAGGTCAGAGGGATGTTATGTCACATGCAGCTGCAAAAGGTAGGACCCTCTCCCACACTTTCCCAAGATGGTGACATTATTATCACTGTGCTGAACAGCCTCGTGGTCCTGAGAGTTGGCACTCCCAGCAGGCTCCGTCACTTAAAGCTCCTCAGCGCTCACATGTACACGTGTAAGCTTTGGGAGCGTTAAAGCCGGAGACAGCAGGGAAACATGCTCCTGGTCCAGAGTGCTTGTTTACAGAAAATCCCTAAAACCAAAAGTAAACCTAGTGATAATGTGGTATTGAGTCGCTACCCACAGCGTGCGGATACCCCTTATTACAGAGCAGCCGTCTTAGTGGACACGGCTGGCGTTCCAGATGCCTGCTCTGTTCATTTTAAATGGGTGACCTCTTCCTGAACATGGTCGGGTTTTATTTCCAGAGATAATCCGTCGTAAACGGTCTCTGTATTCCTTCATGTCGAGCAGGAACATGCGTTGATTTTTCAGGGTCATTCTTTCGAAAGAAAATAAGGCTTTACTTTATATAAACGCAAGAAAAATGAGTTTAAAAGTCTTGTTTCGATACCACAATACTTACTGAATGCACGCTGGTGTAATTGTTTCAACGTTATTGTTTTTGTGGGTGGCAAGCTGCCATTTCCTACTGTGCACAAAATGTAACAGTAAACCGGGTCAAGCTTCTCCCTCGGCTAAAACAACAAAAACCTATCCGTCTAGTCTTGCAACGCCCCAAAAAGGAGGCAGACGCATGTTGTTCTACCTGTCCTGCTGAACCTCTGAATGAATCACTCAGCAATGCATTATCACAGAACCTTTTAACAGTCACTGTCAAAGCAGGTGGAGGGCGCGGTGTCACGAAATCTCAATATAGTCTCTCCTGGAAAGAATCAAAGCCGTACATATATGAGGTTGTCAAACAGGTCGGCTATTGTGACGGTTGAAACACCTGCGGCTTTCGGGTCTGTTGAGGGAATTTGGATCGTTGAAGTTTCCTGGCGCTACTTCTAGCAAATTTTTAAGATCCATTATTCCGATATTCAAGTGTGATTTACCAAATTTTTTGCGTCTTGAGCTACAGCCAAAATCTCAATCCAGTCACTGAGAATCTTGAAGCAGATCTTTTATCTTCTCAGCACACTTTCCTCAGACTTGTGTCATTATCTTTTCCTTCCTTCGTTTACCCTGCTATGGGATATTGCCCACTTCCTGCCACACATCTCCTCACTTCCTCTGCCGTTTTCTTCATCTTCAAAATGACTAGAGGCGTGTATCATTTCAAACTCAACTTTGAAGCCTTCCAAAAGGCATGTTTAACTAGATCTCTTGAATTACTCATAAAATAAAAAAACAAACAAAAAAAAAAACTTCATGGTAAAATAATAATGCGTTATTTTGGAAAATACAAGAAGCTGAGCTGTTGAGTAAAAAAGAAAATCCCCAAACCGTAAGGGGAAACGTCTTAACCAAAAAACCGTTGGTTGACTCTGGAAACAATTTGTCATTTATGTTTACTGCGGCAAGCATCTAACTGAATGAGGCATAACTCAAATAAGCACAACAGCCAGCAAAGTGTGAAACATGCTTTAAAAAGTCACTGCAACCGCTTTGCTACCTACATTTTTATACTGAAGAAATTGTAAATCTCATTTAGACGGGACTGATGTTTTGAGGAAATGTAGCTCATTAAAATGTGATAAAAAAAATCAGAAGTATCTAACTTGTTATTCTTTCGCAGTTAACTTGTGGTTGCAAAAGTAAGAGTTCATTCATTGGTCAATTTGAAAACATGACGGTTTCTTTCTGTATTTTTGCAGTAAGAGATCTTGAATATTGATATTTGCTACATTTACGTTGACTCACGAGAGACAAGTTGTACAAACAAAGTTTTAGTTACAATTAAATCCAGGAAGCTCAAAAAACGATCACTGCAGTCCTTATTAGAAATTATGCGATCTGAGCTCAACCTCAATCCAAAGAGAACGCAGAGAAAACAAAGGAAATTTGGTGGGAAAATGGTGATGAAATAAAACATTGGCTAGCTGAATATCAACAGGTTAGTAGGAAACAATTTCAACAATTGAAATATTTATTAAAGACGCACAGAGAATCTGAATTTGGAATCAGGCTATTTTCAGCTTACAATTACACTAAAGTCCCTTTAAAATCATTTGTTCCAAGTCAGGCAGCCCTGTAGATAACAATAAATAAATGATAAAATTAATTATGCAAAATTTAGGTGAACATTTTACAAAATTTTAGATAAGCCATCAATGCACTCATGATATTTTTTTTTATTTTCTGAGCTCCCAACTCGCAAATGTGAGCAGGCCTCCAGTCATCTGCCTAATTCATTCCAGCCTTATCTTGTTTCCATAATTTACTGCTTAACGCTGGCCCTGAGCTGGCCAGTGTCGACACAAGACTATGGTTTAGCTCCGGCTTTTGAGAAGCCGAAATGAGCAGTTCCTCCACGGCAAGGAATCCAACTTCCAATAAGTTCAGCTGTCTGCACAATTAAGGGCACAAAGGCCAACCTGTGCTCCTTGGTTCCACAACCTGCCACATATTGAGATACTTACTTGAGCAGATAGCCCACATGCATTCGGGGTTTTTGACACACTGGTCACATGGCAGCACGGCACAGTCGTCTGGAAGGAATTCAGAAATGCAGCTTAGTTATGGTTATTTGAACATGAATGACTTCTAAGATATAGATTTTTATCTACATCTTTGTAGATATAAACGCTTAACCTGATTATGATCAGGTTAAGCGTTTGAGCATTAACACAGAAAATGAGCTTAAAATAAATGCGGAGTGTCATAGAAAGGCAATGCAACAAATAATTTGTCAAAGACATTTACCTATGAAAAAAAATTAAATAAACTGGAGCAAATAGGGTGAGTTTAATATATAAATAAAATTCTGATAGAAATGTGTCAATTGATTAAATATGCCTTTTAGCATAAATGTTACAGACTAGCCAGACCTGGACTGGATTATCCTATAATAATCAGTAACATCCTAAAAAGTAATTTTTACCATTTGTTTAAATGGTTGTTTTTCTTCTGAGAATTTAAAAAGGTATTTAAATGGCATTTAAGTCCCCCGGCCTACCATAAATCCAGTTCTATACAAATCTCACAATACTTTGTTTGGTTAGACTAACACTGGATTATCCTAAAATAAATAATTGTTTAAAACATAAGTTTTATCTTTGAAAACTTCATAATTATTGCGTAAATGGATAAAACTATAATTTCAGTGGCTTCCGTGCCCTTACATCATCCTAGATCAGGTTCTACACAAACCTCAAAATTAAACTAGTCAAACTTGGACTGGTGCGTTTATGAAACTTTAGAAAATTGAAAAAAAGCCACATATCAATTGTTTTTGGGGAGGGTAGATCGATTTGAACATAGAAGCCTTTCTAAACTTTTTTTAAATATTTGTAAATATTACTTTAACAACCTCTTCCGGAATCTCAAATCATCAAGTCTGTTTCCGATTATATTTTTACAATCCATAACTGTGTTATCAGATAATAAAACATCGCACTGATCGTTACACAATACCAGTGTAATTCCAGGTCGCGGTGCTTATAACAAGCTAAAGCGCTAGCATTTTCTGGAAGCACGACTTCCTCTCGCCAACGTGGATATAAAGCTGATAAGTTGCCAGAAACTGGATAAATAATTGATATAAACCAGAACACTGATGTGGTAACTGTCAAACTAAAGAAGCGAGACACCTAGTGGGTGTCGCAGTAAGCAGATATGAACTGGTGATTTTAAAAAGTCTTGTTTTTGCAAGGGGGGTGGGGGGGCTCTGGCAGCAATTAGCCGCTAGCTGTGCTCGGTGAAGAGGTCGCGAAACTTACCTGCGGCGGCTGCGGCGCCAATCAGCGCCAGAGCTGCGGCGAAAAACACCACCTTGACGTACATGACTGCGGCCGATTTACAGCTCGGTCTGGTTCACACAGAGGCAGGTTTTCTTCACGGAAACGTCGAGAATGTGAAGTCGGAATTTGGCGGCTCCCTTCTCGTCTTTTCTGAGGACTGCTGCTTCTACTGCTGTTGATGTCCGCTAGCTCGACACTTCCTACTCGGCAGGTCATGTGGCGCTTCTTATGGGAGGGGTGAGAAAAATCAAGCGAGTGGGCAGGAAACACGGAAGAGTCTAGTGATCCGAGCCACAAGAGGGGACTTTTACCCAGAAAAACAGCTTTAAACGCAAAACAAGTCGCCTGGGCTACTTCATCCCAGTTCATGTTTAATGCATTAATTTCTAAAACTAGAATTGGATTATCTACAACAGACACTAAATATCTAAACAAGTCATTATTTAGAGATTTACTGAAATTCTGAAAAGGATCATTATTGTTATTTGGTTCCCTAAGCCACCTTGAAATTTTGCTTGTTTTGTCAAAACAGACCTCTCTTGTAAATGAGATATTGGATCTCACTGAGACAACTTGTATAAATTAATGTCAAATAAAAATAATAAATAAATAAATATTAGTAATTCAAAATAATAAAAAAAACACATACACATATGAATAAATTGACACATTCTTTAAAAAACATTTTATTCCTCTTTCTTTTTTCCCTTCTAACTTTAAATCGAGATTTATAGAAAAACTGTGCAATACCACAGGTGTACTTTATTTTGTACAAACATGAACTGGAACTTCATACTAAATTTATATGTATTTTTCCCCTATTTATATCAATATTTATTTAATTGCTGACACCCAGACTACATTAGATCGGGTTCTGTACAAGACTTGCAACATACTGGGCAAACCTGGCTTAGATTATCCTGTAATAAATACAGTGTTTTTATAATAAATATACAGGGAAAATATTCAATGTTTTGATTTTGACCCCAGACTACATTAGATTTCCTCAATTTTCTACTCAAAGTCTCTTTTTATAGCTTTTATCTCTTAGACCACCTGGAATTATTTTCAGAGATAACTTTTTAACTTTTCTTAGCAGAAGTAGAGTTTGCTCTTTAATGAAAGAGCAGCACAGAGTCACATCTTCTCTATTTTCAATGTGAAATGAGAATCCACATTCACCTTTCCATTTAACATCCATCCATCCATTTTCTGTTCACCCTTGTCCCTTAATGGGGTCGGGAGGGTTGCTGGTGCCTATCTCCAGCTACGTT
>CAEGAE010096452.1:0-29672 GCA_903067095.1 Girardinus metallicus
TTGGGGTTAAGTGCCTTGCCCAAGGGCACATCGACATGGGGCAGGAGGAAGCTGGAATTGAACCTACAACCTTCCGATCACAAGACAACTACTCTTCCCGCAGAGCCACAGTCGCCCACTTACATATTCATACCGCACTTTTCAGTCAAAACGGAGCGTTGATATCATCAAAACAACATCTGCCTAGCAGCAGCAGTATTAGTAGTAGTTGTATAGTTTTAATGCAATAAGAAAAAATGACTAACATTGCACCATGATAGTCATAGATGAGTAGATTTTTAATCCAATAATAAATAAATCAATTCTTTAGATTTGAAACAAGTCAGTTAAAATTCTTGAAATGAAGATGGAACTAAAAAAATAAATAATCTTAGCGCTTAAACTGTATTCTCTGTATTTTCTTAATTATGATTAACACTGCAGTTTAAATTCATGGTAAAAACTGAATTAAATTGATTTGTCAAACATTTTCTAAAAGTTTGGTTTCAAAAAAGTTTCAGCAAAAATAAAGTATATAGAGAATGATCAGATTCTAAATTACTGACCACAAATCTCTTTAAACAGTCTGAGACTAAAACGAGATTAAATTTGTGACATATAGAGATTTAATTGTGACGAGTAACGGACCAGTAATGAATATAGTTCAGGGATGTTTCTGTGGGGTGACAACAAGACAATTTTTAAAAAAGGGCCCAAATTGTTTGTTGGAGAACTTGAGATAGTGGATAAACCAATTTTAATTCATCTACTATAATGTTAAAAGCAGAGTAACAATGCTTGTGTGCGTGCGTGGGTGGGTGTGTGTGAGTGAACACCTACAGCCACATAGTGACGAAGCACGTAAGCTGCCAACCCTTCGTTGACTTTGGATGTTAGGACTTGGTGGAATCTCTGGAAATCTGGCGTCCCGAGCTCAGCGTAGAGGATGATCACAGGTGTGTCTGGATTTGATCCCGGGTATCTATGATCACCTTTGAAAAGGTACGGCTTTGGTCTGCAACGGGGATAATAACATCACCTGACTAGTCAGTATGTGACTGATTCAAAGACTACTGTGTGTACTTTTACACATTAAAATCTGTCATTACCTTTCCGTTGCAGTTTTCAACAGTGTTGCCAAGCTTTCTGGAGCGCAGGAATTCTCTCCATGGACGCTGATGAAAGCGGAGCAGCCAGAGGGAGGACGCTCGGTGTATGCGATCTAATAAGAAAAAAAAAAAACAATGACAAATACTGACTTCTCTAATAGGCAAGCACATACTGTTAAGCCAATAGCAGTTCCTCCTGTTACCTGCTGGAAGGAGTGAACTGTAGCAGAGTACGCTCTCAGAGAGAGGGCGAACTTCAGCATGTTCAGCTGGACGGAGCTCAGCAGAGCACTGGCTTTCTTCACAATCAGCTCATAGTAAGCTTGGTCTGTGTCTGTGGGAAAAAAAAATAAAACATACAACAATTTAACAGGTGATCAGAGTAAAGTCTGACATTACTATTCATTTATCATCCAGTGCCTCTTTTAAAAACCCTAACACCAGGGGATTTTATTAAAAATGTCATGGTGCCCAAAAAATGTTTACAGAAAGCAAAAAAAAAAAAAAAAAAAAAACAAGACAAGAGGCAGGAAGGCGTATTGCCCCAAGTCACTCTGGAGGAGCTGCCCAGATCTGGTGGAAGAACCTAGAGACAGTATAGCTGAAACGATTAATCTGATTAATGGGGATGAATCTGTTATTGAAATAATCAACTAATTCAGTAATTGATTATTCGTTAACTGGAGTGTACAGACTAAAAAAAGGCCATCTGCTGACAGAGCAACACCCTGAGAGCAGAAATTAAGCCAAAAATTGACCCCCAGCATGCATTGGGGATGCCATTTGTCAGTAGGGATAAGGAAGATGTTTAACAGGAACAACTGATGAGAGCATGAGTAGAAAACAAACCACTGGTTCAGGCCAAACTTTTCCAAGTGTGACTGTTCCCTTAAAGCTGCGTCTTCCATCGTGTTAATCACACCAAAGTAAGGATTTTTTCGCTCTTTCAAAAATAAAACAATGCATCAGTTTCCTTCCCTATCACATGCTCTACATTGTGGTGGTCTATCAAATAAAAAAATCCCAAGAAACGACATTAACAATGTGGTTGAGTGTGACAAAATTTGGAATAGTTCAGAAAATATCAATCCATACATAAGGCATTGTATAGCAGCTAACAATGTGCCAAGTCGTCTTCTCACTTTAAAATTAAACCACATCACCACTTCTCTTCTGTCGCAGTAGCTGTGACCCAGCTGCTGCTAACAGATGGGTTCTGGATTCTTTAAGTACTCGGCCGAAGCACTGACAATACAACGTAATCACTGCCGAGATGCAGCAACGCCATGAGAAATTCAGAAGCTCCCAGAACAGAAACTGAAAGTGAAAATGGTCTGAAGAGTCTGCAGCGGTCTGACATTACCATCGTGCTCTCCCTCGATGTTTTGATTGGCCTCAACAAAGTCCCAGAACTTGTCCTGGCTCTCCTCTGCCAGAAACTCACTGAAGAAGAAGAAGCAAAAACATTTTTATGATGCAGCCATAAGTGAGAAAAACGTGTTGCGCTGTTTATAATTTATGATTTTTCTACATGTGAAGGATAGGTGCTTCAGATCCTCAAACCAAAATAATGTATATATTAGATGCTGATAACACAAATAAATAAAAATTGCAGTGGTTAAATTAAATTTTAGTCTCATAGGCATTTTCCCAAACGTCTTAGGGATCATCAAGATGTCTTCTGGGAAAACTGAAATGAGGATGTACCTTTTTTGTGTTGGAACTATGCCATGCAGGCCATTTTTGCCTCTGTTGTTGCTTTCTTATGGTGGAGTCATGACCGCTAACCTTAACTGAGACAAGTTCTTTGGTCTGAAGTTGTTTGGCTGTTGTTCTTTGGCTTTTTGTGACCTTTTGAACGAATCGTCGCTGCGCTCTTGGGAGCCATTTTTGTTGGTCGGCCACTCCTGAGAAGTTGCATGTTTTTGCTAATTGTTCCTAAATTTCCATATTGATCTGGCTGGATCAGGTTGGTCCTAAAGTGTTTTCTTGGTTGAGCGCAGGTGTGGCAGTAAGAATCCCTGGGTATGTCTAGAGAAACTGAACACAGCTTGCTAAAGATGTGACACAGCGGGACACGTAGTTTTGGATTTTTCTATAATGAACGCCTATATTTAAACTCCGAATTTTGTGTGTCTAATTTTTTTCTAATACTTAAATTTGTTGAGCTGAAATATTCACGCTTGACAAACACAAAGGAGGAAAACACTTTTTCTCATCACTGTATACAACTTAATCGTTTATCCTGCTATTTTTTTTAAGCAAGCAGATTAAACTCAGGGGCAACAGAGGACAGATGCTGACTGACCTCTGTGCGAAGTTCGTACAATGCTGTAAGAAATCTGCTACAGCAATGTAGTGTGGTACCTGGCTTCCAGCAGCAGCGGAGTATCAGCCCACTTGGTTGCAAGGGTGGTGGTGATGGCCTTCGAGTCTGCCGCACAGGAAACAACAGGCAGCAGAGACAGGAGCAGGACACACAGGAGCCTCATCCTCCTGCCTATACCTGAGGAGAGACAATAAACAGAAGTGGTGACAAACGATCAGATCCTTATTTGAAGTGGATTTAAAACTACAGTTTGAGCTGTTGGATCATAGTGAGTAGACAAATGTTTGGAGGAGTTATGCTCCAAAAATCCAATTTCGCAGGCATGACGGTGGCAGCATCAGGCTGTGGGGGCATTTCCTGCTTTATTCTACGAATGTAAATGGAATAACAACAACAGCTGAGGATCTCAAATTCCTTCAACTTTATCTAAAATCAATAGCTACTCGGTTAAAAGGGACACTGAATCCAAACCCACTTTATCCCCTATAAAAATTTACAAGTGTTGCTACAATTAGTCATTGCCGTATCTGTGAGTGCAATATGGAAAATGCAAAGGAGTGCTTGAATGTAATATTTAGTAGGATACTATATTTTATGCATACTATATTTTTTGCCTCTAATGCAGACACCAAATGCATATCATTACTGGTTTACATACTAAGTCTGAACATCTGGTGGAAACACTGTATAACTGAAAACGTCAGAAAGAAGTTTGATTAATGACAACCAATTACAACATTGCGATTTTCCAGACTTCTATTTTCACCAAAATCTAAAATGTTCTAAAGCCAGCACTGGCACAGGATGTAAAACATCTTGGATTACCCTCTACTTTATGCCACTAAAGTATCATTTAGCAAAAATCTTTTTAATATTGTGGAACCTCACTAGGTAATGTGACTGGACTCACTGAACAGTAAAGTGGCCTACTTTGCTGCAATCGATGGAAGTGACAGCAAGTGATAAAAGTACAGTCAGTTTCAAGTGAATCTTTCAACAGGTCACAAGAAACCAATAATCTAGGCTCCACTAGATTTGACCAGTCTTCTGTAGTCTTAAAACATTGAGATAAGACACTTCTCTGCTTTATTGTACCACAGGTTCCTAATAAAACTCAAGCATGCGGTGCAGCAAGAGCAGTCGGTCCATTCATTTTCCCACAGTACAGATGTGCAAAAGAATCAGAGTTAAGGAGGCCGAATACAAATACACACCAAGCTTTTATCACTACTTTTACAATGTGATTGCAGATTTTCAGGTATGTTTTGTACAGTAATTTAGAATAACTCTGTGAACTTATCCATCAAAATATGCTGTATAGGCCAGTCTGAGCTTGTTTCTAATGAGGCAAATATCTATGCAGCGTCATGCACAAGAGTTTATGCTTAATATAAAAAATATTAGGTAATGGGAATACCTGCGTCTATTAATAATTTACTTTGAGCAGTACAGTTGAAACCAGCAGCAAGCAGAGGACCTTAGACCAAACACTTCACTTAAAGACGATTTGTAAAACAGATGGTAAGGCAGGTACTTAGAGGGCAGGAACACAAGTGAATTGTACCCAGTTAATAACTGGTTTACGACTAATTTCTGACAGATATCAGCAGAATAAGATGTTGTGCACCTGCAGGGATATATCACAAGTAAATAAAAGGCTTCCTGAACTCCGTCCAATAAGCACCTTCAGCGTGGCCGCTCTGTCCAATAAGCACACACAGCTTTAAGATGCTCAATCTCCTAAAAGATGTTACGTTAGAACTAGTAGCTAACTAACTGCTGCTTTTAGCAAGCCACTTGTTAAGATTTTACAACACTGGACGTTTTAAAGGCAACTATAGCAATAACTAGAGTGAAGGGAAATCTCAATGAGTTAACCCAGCCTGCTGCTGGGTTGTAAACGGATAGTCAACAATATTAACTCCTCCTACATAAAAGGAAAACCATATTTTTCTGTTTCTGTGAAAACACGTTTGGTCACCTTCTCTATGAGAGCATAAAACAAGCCTTCAATAGAGTCACATTTAGCTGCAGAGCGCTTAAAACCATTGATTTATCCTCACCGAAGCCGGCTCTGTAGCTTCCTGTTTCCATGATCCGCTGAGGGTGGGTCCTGACATCCGGATTAGGTGACTAAAACTTTGCCTGTTCAGAATGAATAGACTAGAAGCAGCAATAAGCAAGCATGTTTAATTTTATTTTTAAAATTACCTTTCTTAAAGTATATCAGTAATATTCACTAACAAAAATCAAATACTTTTATTTAAAAAGAGGAAGAAAACATTAAATATTAATAATATTTGTAGCTGTATTTCATTAACATAAATGAATGGGACTCAAAATATTTAGACTGCATTTTGAAAGTCTCTGTAATATGTAAAGGTAAACGGCATGTTGATTTTTTAAGTTATGTTTTAAAGACATATTTTTGCTTTTGTATTTTTGTGTTATATTTTTATACATATTGTGGTAAAGAGTCAATCAATACTATATCAATGTTTATTTCTTAAAGTGAGGTTTTTAAAAAAAAATTAGTTATTTGGTCGTGGTTAGTGGAATAAAACTTTGTTAAGAACCTCATTATAAAGACAAATTTAATTCTCTTATACTTTTAATATTTGACCTTTAAATGCCAAAAGTTAAACAATTGGCATTTGAAAGGAAAATAAGGTCCCACAATCTTACCCCATACTACTGATTTAGATAGATTGTTTCTTAGTCTGTATGTTCTGAAGCACAAACAGTGGAAATTAGCTGTCTCATGGTTCACTTTACTTTCAATAAGCTCATGCCTCTCTCCTCTCTGGCTACACTCTAAAAACTGATGGGTCGAAAACAATCCAATTGATTTTTCTCACCCAGGCTTTCTTGGGCTAAATCCATCCAACCCTGGATTGACTGGATGCAACATTGATGAGGTACGAGCATGATGATTTAGGTTTTCAACGTAAATAAAGAGTTATGTCTAACTATAAGGCTACCAATGAGGAATATGTGCAGTTGCACCACTGCCTTGCTGCAAGAAGGTCCTGGGTTTGAATCTTGGCCTGAAGTCTTTCTGCATAGAGTTTGCATGTTCTCTCTGTGCATGCATGGGTTTTCTCACAGCATCCAAAGGAGAAAGCCTGCTAAACAAAGTCCTGGGCCAGGATTACTTTCCATGAGAGAGAAAAAAGAGAATACCCAGAGTTACAGGTAGCAATAGCTTTGAAGGCGGCTTAAAACAGAAAATTAATCCAAATAATTTTACAAAAAACACCTGTGATCTTCTTGTTCATCCTTTCCTAAAGTCTGCTCAACATGTTCTGCAGACAGTCTCTCTGGGGGAGACTGGTGACATACGACAAGCCCCCTGCCAACCTGTTGCATTGTCTTGATAAAAAAAAAAGAAGAAGAAGAAAGGTATGGAGACTGTGTCCCAGGGTGCAAAGGCATGGATGTTGCTTTTTCATTTACTCGCTCTGTAGCCTAAATTAAATTGGACAGTTGATCCTCCAGAGGGAGCAGTTCCAAGGTTTGACTTAAAAATATATAAAAAAGCAGCAACATTAATTATCCTGCTGGACATGACCTTCATTTTGACATGAACTTGTGGATAGCCCACATATAGATGCTTGAACACAGACAGTAAACTAACTCGAAAGTCGGCTGCGTCCCTACGAGGACGGGCCAAATCATCACAGTAAGTCCTCACAAGTATAACTAAACTGAGCCTTCAGCACCCTCACACACACACTGCCCATGGCGCCTGTTCATTTGTCAGGAAGGTGACATCTTCAGATGAATTATGGGAGATGGTTGTCATCTTCTCCGGGGTCACATACGAAATGGCGAGCCTGGGCTGTGGGCTCCCTCTGCTCGCGCTATCACACGTCAGCCATTTTAGAGGTTGAAAGCCTCGACGGGGGACCAAAGTGACCTCAATTAAACCTCCATTAATATTAATACATTTTGTCGTTTCACGTGAGCTGCTGCTAATTAAATGTGTCCCTGACTGTGTAATGGGGGTCAGCCGGGGTCTCTAACATGAAGCTAATTCACCACATTACAGCAGCCAAACTCGGAGCTGCTCTGCGCTCCAGTCTTAAATACAGCTGCAGAAGAGGCCGATTGCTGTTTTGAGCACGTAAATAATCACACACTTTTTCAATTAGACCAGCGCTTCCCAATGCTTGGGTCAGTGCCAAACTGTGGGAAGCAGAAGCTGCCTAGTTTATTAAAACCGGATTCTTGTTTTCGCTATTTAATTCTAGCATAAATTCATTCGAAGGCCTTAGAGGTTTGTTCAAAGACAGAGAAAAATAGCATCATGAAAACTAAGGAACACAGCAGACAGGTCATTAAAGGAAAAGCACTATGTGGCAGAAAAGTTACTCTAAACATCACATTAAGGACATCATCCCTGGAGTAAAACATAATGGTGGCAGGAACATGTCCTTTCAGTAAGATGACCTAAAACAGTTTAAATCTAAGCACGTTCATGTGTTAGAATGGCCCAGTCAAAGCCCAGACTTTTACCTAATTGAAAGCTAAACCTATAGCATGTTCACAGATGCCTTCAATTCAATTTGAGGTTGAGCTATTTTGCAAAGAATAGACAAAAATGTCCTTGTTCAGGAAACAATGTGTTTCTTCTTCACAACTATGCAGCACTTTCAGGTGATCTAATAAAATTGATTAAAATTTGCAGCTACAGCACAAAAGTCTGAAATCTATAGGATTATGAATACTTTGTACATCTCATTTACCAGGATTTTTGTGTTTAGCCCTCAGCTGTAGTTCAGAGGTGAACTACACTTCCAAAACATCATCATATTTTTTTGTCTATGCTTCTGCAGATCTGCTTTTCATGAGCTCCCAGCTTAAAACTCCATATATTGACACGCACTCAAATGTAACAAGCATACGTTTTAGACCTTAATGTGATTGAGGGATTCTGTAGATTGCTGCCTGAGAGGTTTTATTCTGTAGTTCAACTATATTGTCACCCGAGATGATTTGCTGTTGTCCTGAGAGATAAGCCAGAGCCAGAGTGGAAGACAAGATAAAAGCACCAGATGTTCAGTTTAATCATATTTATTGCATTGCAGATGGAAAAACCTGCATCCTCGCAGTGCTCTGATCTCTCTTGCTGCCCATTGCATTTACAGAATGACAAAACCGTGAGTTGGATCTCTGCAGATTACTTATGTATGGAAATTTATCCACATCGTATATATGACTATGAAAGTCTAAGGCTAAGCCATGACATCTGTTGGAAATGACTCAACCAGAAACAAAAAAGGGCTTAAGTCTCTATCATGATCGGTGGCGGTGCCAACGAGGGCAATCCTCCGGCACAACAATAGCCGATCTCTGATGCATGCATGGAAGGCACTTAATGTGACCCTATCAGCAGAACTCCATGCTGGAAATAAGCAATAATAACGGCGGGGTTCCTTTGTTTGGATGAAACGAGTATGGGAACCACACAGAGGAGCTTCAGCCAGTTTAACCCCCTGATGATGGACAGCAGCCAAAGCCTGTATAATCACCCATAGCTGGATTCCAGCCCCCTCTCTCCTCCCTTTCCCTGCAGGAACAAGTTAGCGCTTTCTCACAAATGCTAGCAGGAGTGCACATGTCCATCCTTCTGCAGTAGCCGAGCCACTATTGTTTGTTTAGCCCAGCTGCACTGGAAATGACAGCGATCCAGCGCTATGGGGAGGATTAAACAGTTGCATTCAGTAAAGGAAACTGCACCGTTCTTTCCTTTCATTCCGTTTTATATACAAGATGCAAAAAATATTGTTTTATAAAGACCCTTTTGGATTCCAAATCACCTCACATTCCTGATCTTCTTTCCACTTCGTCTTACTGTCACCGTCCATGAAAATCATCATCCCACCCTGCCTCCATGGGTCAGAGTTGAAGCTGCTGGTGTTTGATGAGGTGAAGTGAGGAAATGGGAGGGAGGGGCGCTTGCACCTTGCTCCATCGCATCCAAGGACAGGGGATTAAATTCACCCCCCAGCATGTTGCTGTCAATCTTTTACCTGCCACAGCAGAGGAAGGAGGAATATTTGTGAGCGTTCAAGAGTGTTCAGCAGTCAAGGTGCGTCTGCAGGCCGAATTAGGCCGTAGATCTCTTTTGACAGGACTCCGGCCATCGTGAGAAACAGGAACGAGCTGCTTTCTGGGGTCATGGTCCTCTGGCCGGTCTTCGACAGGTGGCAGAAATGCCCCCCCAGCAACAGATTGATCCGAGAGTGGGAATGCGTAAAAAGCCGAGGGGTGAAACTCCTGAACGGGCTGTCACAACAATCACAGAGTGGGGCTTTTAATAGAGACGTCTTTGTCTTTCAAGTTCTGTGTTTCATATGTCATTTCCATCAAATATTCAAAGGAGATCAGAGAAAATCATTCATTACAAAATAATTCTAACCTCTTGATCTTTTTTAACGTGTTGTCATAATAAAATCATAAACTTTGGATTTTTTCTTCTGGGGGGGTGGATCGATCGATTCATAGTTTAAGTGGAAGTAAAACAAATGGGTTTTAATCTCTTTACTAATTAAAATCTACAAATTTGGTAATGCAGCTTGCTTTACTCCGATACCCTTGAGACAAATTAACCATCTGAAATTGGGAGGAGTTTGACACAAATAATATCCCATCAGTATTCCCCTAAACTTACAGGTAGAGGAAGAGGCGCATCAATCCGAAAGCTACTCAAGTAAATGTAACTAGTTACTACCCACCTCTGCACCAAACAACACACTCAAGACTTCAAAATAGATGTTCACAGTAGGAATGGGTGATATGAACTTATAGCTGTAATCACAATATTTATATTGATAAAAAGTTTCTATTACTCAGCCTGTTCACCTGCAAATGTATCACTGTCTAAAGCGAAAGACTCATAAGAAACAAACGCCGCTCTAAAATAAATATCACATCATTAATATTCAATAGTCCAACAGTCATTTATTTTTGAAACCAGCAGTTAAAACAGTTTCAACAGTAAAACTGGTAGTTCAAACTAAAACTTGTTTTTTGTAAGCTGTAAAAATCACCACGATAATCAAAGAGATGACTAATATTTACCACAAACAATATACCTGACCGATGTTTTGTTTACAGAATCTCTCCCTCCCATCTGACTGAACTTCAGCTATTAAATAAATAAATTAGCTTCACAAACCACTAATATTTTTGGCGATATGTTGCAAATGACTGGCATTACATATATTTTTTTAAAAAACACACACAACACAGGTCTGTAAAAATGAAATATTTTAATTGGTGGTTTGATGATTCAGTTTTGCAAACATAATAAAACAAACCCAGAAAGATGAATACATAAGGGAGGCAGAGAGACTGCTCACCAATTAAAAAAAAAAAACAACACAAACAAAAACAAATCCCTTTCACACTTTAACACGTCTTTAAGAGAAGGATGATGATTTGCTTTATTGTCACAAAGGAAACAATGTTAAGACATCAGATAAACATAACAAAATAATATATTTGAGCATACCTTTTCTCTGGAATGATGTCAGTAAAAAGCTTTTTTTCTGTTACACACGCACACACTCAGACAAACAGTATTTGATTCAAGCCTGATTCACTCAAAACTGGAACGCTTAAAACAAAAATAAACCTCCATACATGGAGAATGGGTTTTTGCCTTTTTGCTCTACACCAACAAAAGTTGGACTGGAGCCCAAACACAGACCAATGCAAGCCCGGCTGTGATTTAGAAGTTATGGGCAAAATGCCTGAAGCTGCGACGTTTTCAAGTCTCCGGTTCCAAAAAAAAAAAAAAAAAAAAAAAGACAGACGGGGAAGCTGATATGAAAAGGGAGGGTCTCTCCTCCCATATCTGTTTCTCTCTCCCTATTGCATTACTTTAAAACTGTGCAAAAATGTTCAAACTGGCGATGGATGAGTCCTAATACTTTGCATGATCCCTCTGGTTCTTCTCTCCTTCCCATGATGAATAATTCCTGATTTAAAACCAAGCTGATCACAACACCAAGGCAGGATTCTGTGGTGATTAGCCGAGATTAACGGTCCGGGTTTTAAAAGAAAACCGGTTGCATCATGTTTTCCAAAGACGAAGGAAGCAGGATGCCTGCATCCATCATCTAAATGTAGTTTGAATTACAACACGCAAAAAGCCCGTCTTCTTTCTAGCATACTTTACCATTCCTCTCGGTTTTCCCTCATATTACTCATTTTAACACCGTTTGGAGTCAACATATAACAGAGTATTTGTTACTTTACGTGAAACGAATGTACACAGACAGTTAGTGAACATGTCGAGGACATTTATTTCACTATAAACACACAACTTTGTTTTTCACGAGCAAGTTCTCTAAGAGTACCCCATTAGCAAAACAAAGGGAAAAAACCCCATAAGATTAACTGTCAGTGAACAGCAGCTTTCACACTCTTTAAACTTTCATATTAGTCATATTACAAACACAAACTTGAACATTTTTGTGGGGGATTTCATGTGCTAGACCGATTCAAAGTAAGGCACAATTATTAAGTGGAAGGAAAAGGACACTTTCTGCAGACTACTACTACTACTTCTGTGCTCCACAAATCCACAGAAGAAAGCCATTGATAGAAAGTCACAAAAAGGTTCGGTCTGCCAGACTCAGCTCACATGTATGCAATGCTGGCCTGGTCAGATAAGACCAAATCTGAAACACTGTGTGGATGAAAGAAGAATATGCAAATATGTATTGATTTGAAGAGACTTAAGGTAAAAGAACTGGAGCAATAAGAGGCTCAACAAATCCAGATTGGAATAGCCAGAATACAAGTGCAAGAAATTTTACATTGCAAAACACAAAGTCTTATCAAGTATTTTTAATCTAGTTTCTTGTGAAAATATCTCAGTATGTTTGAAATAAGACTAAACTAACTTACAAGTAACTTTTCAGCAGGATATCGAAGCTCCTTAAGTCAATAATTCCCTAATATTTATGAAAAAGTACTAGTTCTCCGGGTAGATTATTTCACGTATTGGGAAAAATGTCTTGCTATAAATAAAAATAATCTGCTAGTGGAACTAGTACTTTTTCTTCAATGTTAAGAAATTGTTGACTTATTTAATTTTTTGACTTAAAACAACCTTCTGTCATTTGTAAGTTTGTTCTTCTAAACTGTACTAAGATATTTGCGTTTGCAGTTAATGCATATCTCCTTTCTTCCTTCACATAATTATGCTCTGCTTTGTGTTGCTCCATCACATAAAGTCCCCCTCAAAATAAACTTAAAAGTTTTTAGTTCAAGAGTTGTTACTTTTGCAAAGCACTGCAGCCATCACCTTCATGCCTTAGTCTATGATTCACTTAAAATTGGTTTCCTACACAAACCTTGTAGGGGGGGGGGATAACATAAGATGCGTCTCCGAATATTTTTTGAAGATATCTCAAGCATCTACTTCCCGCAGAGATTAATAAAACGCACACCTGGGGCTAAACCAGCTGCCGGCCGCATATCAACATCCAGCCCAATAGTCTGTGGAAACTCAACCTCACGCAAACATGTATCCGTACAGGTAAACAAGCCGGGCCCTGTGGGACCGCGGAAGTACCCTTGAAGATATGACCAAGCAGCTGCAAAACTGTTTAAAAATATGAGAATTCTTTTTTTTTTTATTATTATTTTCACAGTAAGATCTGCACATGGAGGGGTGCAGGACTGACAGTAATGGGGATATGCTGAGGTTCGAAAGCTGGATTAAAAAGTGCAGATTGGTCATTTTACTGTACAATTAGAAATAGTGTAAAGCTACAGTTGCGGGTTCCGACCGAAACATGGAAAGGAGACAAGAAAAGGACTTGTATGAGTGTGATCTGTCAACAAAAAAAAAAATAGAAATGGCAAGGTAATTGGTCATGAAACGAGTCGTTCACAAACATCCTCTGTCGGTCATTCTCACTATTTACAAAGGCAAACACCAGTCTGGCTTCCTGTGCACACTATATTTACACATTCTCTCACACACCCACACACTCTCTCACAAACTCACAAGTAGTCAAAGAAATTACTGTAGTACAATGCAGACTTAATATCTGGCAATAATTATGTTGACTATGATCCAAGTACATAGAGGCACTGCTACCTCACCCCGTCCGTTCTTCGCGCTGACGAGCTGCAGGTCACCATGGCAACGTTTGCCCTTTAAGAAGGTGGGACAGCGGCTTGCATGAGATGGCTGCTTTTACAACGCAGTCAAGACATAAAAAAAAGAAAAGACGGGAGAAGAAGAAGAAGAGGAAGAGAAGCTAAAATGCCACCCACCACATTAAGAGCTCACATTGCCATGGTGACCGGTAGTTCTCCAGCTCCCATTTCAAGCATTTTTGTCTGAGTTAAGGCTTCCAAAGCGCTTGCCGTTCGCGCTGCATGGTTCCTGGCAACAACCCACAGCACATTCACTCACTGCCCCGCCCCGCTGCTACTGGTTTCTTCACACCTATGTGAGATTCGGTTCTGTAATTGGCTGTCTTTCTTCGCAGGACTCAGATGCACCAAGCAAAAAAAAAAAAAAAAAAAAAGAAAAACAAAAGGAGAGAAAAGGCAAAAATAATGAACTTGTTAAAGTGACAGGAGCTTTGGGAACCTTTATCAGACACACTGGCGACACCCTTCCTAAAAGAAGCAAAGGCTTCAGTAATGGCTATGGTCCATTATTCATCAATCCAATCCTTTTTTTGACATAAAAAAACAATAAAAAGAAAAAAGGAATTTTCTTTAGGCAGCAAAGTTGGTCTCAGTGTTATTACAATTTTGCTTTTAAACAAAGCTTAAGGACCAAAACAAAAATAAAAGCATCTTAAAAATAATAAGAAGACTGTTGCAGGACACATGTATGCTTCATGGATGAAATGGGTGCTTTATGCAAGCGCAGAGCTTTCATTACACAACTTCCCGCAGTTTCTTTTTTCTGCTCCCTGATACAGTCTCTAACGCTGTCATACTTTTTATCCTTTGTTCAGAGCTTTTCCAGTTTCTCTTGATACGGGAGCATTCGGAAAGGATTGCTTGAATCTCACAGACCTGATTTTCCTTTCCTCGAGCTCCGCTCAGCCGGGCCGCAGAGGGGGCGAGCGACGCGGGAGGAGAAGCTGGGACGTTGTCAGCAACTTCTAAAAATGTTCTGCTCTCCCTCCGCTCAGGAAGTAACGATGATGGCAGAGACAAAGAAATGAGGAGATGTGGCAGGGAGGCGAAAGGGCAAGCAGGCGCCGATAACAACTGGGCGAACCTCAATAATGAGAGTTGATGCAAGCTACCAGCCTCCGGTTGCTATAGCAACCCCACCAAGACTGCGAGTCTTGCGGCCCAGATCTGCGGTAGTCTGCGTTTGGTTGTGGTCTTTGAAGGAGGCGGCGATTTCCGCAGATGCACCTTTCTCTCTCTTCTTTCTCTCTCTCAGTGCGTGTGTGTATGTGTGTGTGAGTATGACTTTCACATTATGTATGCATGTCTGTCGTTTGTTCTCGTTCTATTGCTACCAGCGTTTGATGATCTGGTTCATGTAGTCCTCAGTGGGAAGCCTGGCGCCCGCCTCCTCCGTTCTGCCCCCTTCCTCTCCGTCCTCCCGCTCCTCCCTCTCGCTCCTCTCCCTGTCCCCCTCCTCCAGTGTTGATTGTGAGCTAGCTTGGCCGCGGGAGGGCCACAGGCCGACGCTCAGGCCAAGGCCCTGGTGGCTCTGTTGCATGTGGTTCTTGATGCGCTGCTGCCACCGCTCCTGCTGCCGGGTGTACTGGTAGCGCTGCTGGAACAGGTCCTTGGCGTAGTCGTAGAGCTCCATGTCCAGCTCGTTCAGCTCCTCTATGCGCTGCACCTGTACAGGAGAGACAAGGTCGCCATTTAATGCCAAATCACAGAAAGACACGACTATAAAAGGTGGAAGAGAAAATACAGCAAAAAAGATGATACCAAGGTTTGTACACTTTTCCCCTCAAAAGTAAAATCCAAGCACTTTTCAAGCATTTCCAAGGTAAGTTTTCAAGTTTTTCCAGCACCACATTTGAGATAAAAACATTACAAATTAACTAAAAAAGACAGTTTAAATTCACTAGTTTATTATATTATTCATTACTGTTCATGTCTTTTGATATTATTCTACATTTTACAGCAGGGACAATGTAAACTAAAATATAATAAAATTTATGTTTTGAAATGTGCCTCTTACATACACCCAATACACTTGACTGGCCCTAGAAAGGTGCAATACATATCTCTAAAAATGACGTTTTCTGGAACTTAGAAAGAAGTAAGAAACACAAAAAGCAATTTCTGCTTCAAATCCTAATTTATAAGACATCAGTTCTCTGTTTAGAACATTTTGAACAGTTAGTTTTTTATTACTTCTTTTGGCTGTTGCATATTTATATGATGGGGACTTTTCTAGCAAAAGAGCAGCCTGCAAACTGCATGTTGACTGAAATGTTTATTTACGTGAACGTATATGAACATAAGCCTTCATTTTACCTAGAAAATAAATATGCAACAACAACACAAGCAAGACAGTAAGAAACAAAATGTGGAATTTAAGCAAATACAAAACCTCCACAAAAATAAATGGTGGCTATGTAAACAACTTCTCCAAATTAATAAATTTATAAAAGCTGGAGTATAAAAGCTTAGGAAAAGATTTGAGCTCTAACTAAGCTCAAAACTGACAAAAATGACATCAAACATTAAACTCCATATGCAGATGTTTCATCAGTCTGTCCCTGAAACACAAAGTCGAACATGTGTGTCCCGTGAACTCATTTCCATCTCAACAAGACTTTTTGTGGAAAAAAAAGTGGCTCTGTCAGTGAGCTGGGAATTGACATTTCGGCTTGCTTTATATTCAAAAAGAAGGGACTGGTACGCAGAGACGTTAAGTCATATTACTCAAAGCAAATCTTAAGGTCTTATATTCTTTTCTGAGATTATAGTCCAATTCAAGTCTTATGTTTCCTGTCCCAAGTCCACAGGCATGTCCAAGACAAAGCTCTGTTCGAGTGGCAAATCCAAGTCAATCATCAAGTATTTGAGGGAAATGTCTAAACAGAATCTAAAATCTTTAGTACCAACTCCAAATGAAGGATTCTGCCTGTTTAGGGCACTTCCAAGTTGAGTCTTTGAGGGACTAAACCTGAGTCCTGGCAGGCTAGGCTCAAGCTAAGAATCATGTTTTTATTCCTAAGTCTGAAGTGTTCAAGAGGCAAGTTCAAGTCAAGTCTTCGAGTCTTGGACTGGCAAGTAGCAAGACTTTGAGGGACAAGACCAAGTCAAGTCTCTTTTTCCACCCCAAGACCAGGTCAGGCCATTGGCATTTAAAGGGCAAAGTGAGTTGTGAGGCAAAAGTTCAAGTCAAGGTTCAGGTAATTTTGTTCCATCTCTGTTGTGTTTAAGGGACAAGGTCTCAAGTCTTATAATGCTAAGTCTAAGTCAGGTATCAAGACTGAGGGGCAAGTTCAAGTCATGTCTCCAGTCCCAATTATGACTTAAGCAATTAGTCCTAAGTTCAAGTTCAAACCAACTTCCTTCAATGTAAGGGACAACTCCAGGCCAACGATCAAGTTTATTGTCTTAAATTCATGATTTGAGCCTTTGGTTCCAAAGACCCAGTGAAGTCTTTGACGAACATGTTCGCGTAAGATCTGAAATCTTTGAGGAATTAAATTCTTTTGACCCAAGTTTCAAGTCTTTTTTGTGTAAATGTGAGTATGATTACAGTGTCAGTGTTAAGTCTACAACTCTGTGCTCAGAAAGGCAATTAGAGGCAGAGTGACGATGCCCTCTGAAGGATTAGTGGAAAACTGCTGCTTCCAGGCTCCAAATATTAAACATTTGACATTAAGAAAATGATCTTACCAATCATTTCTGCAAAAAGGAAATACAACACAGTTTACTTCCAGTCACCAAGATGAAGTCCCACGAAATGTTCGAGTTGAAAAGTGACCCAAGAATGACCCGATGAAATGTATTAGCTATAAAATGGTGAAAAACAGGCTGCTTCTAATGGGAAACACTGAAATTTCAGGTAATTCAGGAAATGTGATTGTGGAAACTGGCCATAATTGCAGCCAAGACCTCTAGAGAAAGATGAAACTCAAAGAGCTTGTACTGGCAATGTAAAAACAACAGAAAAACAATCACGTTCGCTTGTGTGATGCAGCTGGCTTTACTGGAATGTGCCATCAGCCATGTGTAAATCAAATACAGAGGGAGAAATGTGTTTAATTAAGAGAATCCCTTTGAAACCTCTGATCAGCTGCGAAATGTGATTTGCGAGCAATGTGTGTGAAAACAGAGGGAGGCGACATGTTGCGTCCATGTTTGGAAATTAGAGCTTTGGATTGCAGCATGAAGGACGCTGATGCGAACCCAGATGGCTTTAAGGAGTCAAAGTCTTCATCCATCAGCGAAAGACAAACAAATCATCGAGAAACAAGGTTCAATCAGCCAAGCCTCGCATGGACGTTGAACATGCACTTTTCATGGCTTCACAAAAATTTTATTATTTTTTTAACTGCAGCCTAGTTATGTGAGAGCTGTCTGTTTCACACAATGTTCTCTAAAATTAGATCTCATAGAAATGCTAATTTAAAAAAAAAAATTTTTAACAACAAAATACCACATGCAGACTCCCCACATGCCCTACTCCAAACCATTACAATGAGATTTTTCTCCTTTTTATGCAAACCATTGGTCCACCTTTTGAGTCTGGCAGCTGTGCATATTTTATTCTCTCTGAGCAGCCCAGTTTGATGTTTAAATCACCACGCTGCAGTGTACCAGAGGTAGGGTTTTTCTCTCTCTCTCTCTTTTTGCAGAGAAATTGAGCTTAAAAACTCCCACACTGGGCCAATCAAAGTGTGAAGAACTGGTATGAAGCTGATGTCTTTTAAACAGTTAAAGTTATCTCAGTCCATTTCACAGCAATCCGCGACCGAAGTGTTTACCTTCTGTCTTCCCGTTCAGACTTTTCTGCATTCATCTCCTCTTCAAGGATACGTTTTCATGTTTTTCTGAAAATATTTACTTTCTTCTTTAAGAGCAGCTCAAATGAAAGGAATACCTGATTTAATCTCAAAACGCAGACTGTGCTGTTATAATCGCAGTAATTAAACGAGATAAATAAATTGGACTTGCCTTGGAAATAAAGTGTGACAGAAAGTAGTTCAGAGAGAGTATTTACACCGGTTGGTATTGATAATGCGTTGGCGGCACTGACCGTAGCGTTGTCCAGGTCCACCCCTGCAGCACGGGTGCTGTTGTACTGCATGAAAGGCCTGATGAAGCGCAACCTGAAGGTTCGTTCAAAGAGGAACTGCGTTTTCCTCTGGTACTCTGTGAGTCCGAAGAAGGCCATGTCTCGCAGGTTCTTCTTGGCCGACTCTAGCAGCAGCTGGGCCCTCTTCTTCTCTGGAACCGTGGACATGTTGTAGCAGCCGACCAGGCTCAAGTCGGCCAACATGCGTACCTGTGGGCAGAGGAGCAGGTTTATGGATGAACTTTCACCCTAAAAAACATTTACTTAGCTTCTTAATTTCTATCATGTCTGACCAGCTTTCCTCATCGCTGCTGTAAAAAGGCATGATGCTCCCACCTCTCTGTTTCACAACAGGGGTGCGTTCAGAGTGATGCAAATAAACAATAACCCATTAAATTGCATGATAAATTTAAACATGCTAGATCATTTTCATTTGCATGACTGTTTTTCTAGTGTGTTTCTCTCTATACCAAAGACTGGATCACAAACTGCTTCAGTCTGGTGCATTGGTCTCAACTAGTCCCTTTTCTGAAGGGAACCATTGTTTATAGAGACATCAGTATCCATTTTATTTGTTGATTTGGTTGTTTTGTTTATGTAGTTTGTATATTTAAAATGTCTTCCTGTTCCAGTGTTAAACGTTCATTAGGAATTAAAGTTTATTGAGCTTTATCAGGGTGCACTTGCATTATTATGCCATTATCTTTACATGACTTGAAAATGGTCTCAAAACAACAATATTATAGTTTCTCACAGCTTCTGGGACAATTTCTCGTCCAGCAAAATTTGTTATTTTGACAGGACAAAATACAAATGATACTTTTTTAAAAACATTTTTCACATGATATTTTGCATGTTAGCGAAATTGTACGGCAGCCCAGAAAGGCCAACAAAATGCAAAAGCCATGCTGGAAGATATACTAGCAAGTTATCTACCAATGGGGTATTTTGTAAAAATGTTGTTCTCATCTGCAGGAGCTCCTTTTTTCAGATTTACTGTGTTCCCCACATAGATCGTAGCAAACCATAAACAAAACTTCCGACTCTCTTTTCAGTGTTTGACTAAAAGTTGTTCTATAAACAGGTTTTTCAACCTGAGCGATGGATCTCTGCATCTCCTCCAGCAACCCGACGAGCCTCTTCTGATCGATACAGTCACTGCTCAGCCTGTTATTTTAGGTGGATGTTTTCTGATGAACAGCTTATGTAGTCTTGCTTCTGTTTGTTTACTATTGTTCTCTGAATCATTCTCTGAGCACTTGTATTTAGAATTTAAATTACATGCTGTTTTATAATAGGTTATCTTCTGAAGGCAACTAGTTGCATTGGATTTCATTTAGGTCTCAGAGTACTGAGGGTCTGAATACACACTCCCCACTTTTCATATTTTTTTTGTAAAATATTTTTAAAACCAAATGTGCTTTTTTTTCCCACTTGACTACTATGTCTTTAGTTCAACTCCCCCAGAAAGCAGTCTTCATTGCGAAATCAAGCGCATTTAGTGCATATTGCAAAACAGAACAATTAGAAAAAGTAAAGCTGACAACATCATGTACACCTTAGCCTGCAGGTTCAACAGGATGCGTCGTGTGTATGGGGCGGATGAAAGTCACAGGAGGCTTAATAAACCCCCCTCAGGTCCAGATGAGATAAGCTGGGCAACACAATGAGGTGGGAGACAGAAATGGCACGAGGAAAAAAAGAAGGTGTGAATTTGCTGTTTTTATGGCTAGAGGGCAAACGTCTGACTGTGCCAAGGTGTGTGAGAGTGTGTGTATATTATACCAGTCTTTTTTTTTTTCAGGAAAGAGAAGGAAAAAGCTCAAACTAAAGATCAAATTTCCTTTTTTAAGAATATTCAACACGTAATCCAATTTTCCAGAGAAATCTCATTTCCTGTGTCGTCATCTTCAAGTAAAACCAGCTGCAGGTGAAGGCTAGTAGGTCATAAATCATGCAACAACTCCCACTTCCTGGAGCTTAGCCTGTACCGTGTTTGTTTTTATTTTTTACGTTGGTTCATTATACATCAGCTAATTGCTGCGTACCTGTCTGTTGTTGGCCAGGTTGTACGGACAGTCCATGAACTGCTGCAGCGTGCACCCCGACCAGTCGGAGCCTTCGTAGCAGGAAGGCAGCTCCTCGGGCGTCGGGGTTCGGCCGTCACACATGTGCAGGGAGGTTTTCCACGTGGCTCCCCGCTGCACGTGCCTCCACTCGCTGAGGTAGCGGGACACGGGGTCCCTCAGCAGAGTAATGTAGTAAAACTTCCTGTTTGGTGACAAAAAGGAAGGGAAGATGGAGGGGGGGGGAGATACAGGTAAGAATTAATTTTCATAAAACATTGAAAGTGATATAAGAGACATCCAGCTCAGGCTGCCTTCACAGCTTTTATGAGAAATGTTTAAAGTTTTCCCAACTTAAATCTTCAGAGTTCCTAGTAATTTTCAATACATCTTATAAATAAGGTGGGATTTCTATAGGAGAACAAAACCAGGAGGAAAGGATAAGTAGATGGACAAATGAACAGACGGACTGACAGATCCAGAAATGGAGAGATGGATGCAACATTTAGAGAATGTTATAAGAAAAAAGTCTGAAAATGTAAAACCTTAAATTAAACTCCAGACTTTCCTGACTGTAAGGATTAGATGATTTTAATCATACAAACAACCAACCTTGACCAGAAAAGTGAAGAAAAGAAGGATTTTACTTAAAAAAAATCAGGAAACTTATAAGCCACCCTCACTGTCCTCCTCATGAGACCATCATAAACAAAGTGTCTTCAGTCAGAGGCTTCTTCAAATTCAATGCAATACAGACTGCTACAGTACAATAACTCTTTAATTAAATGAGTCACAACAACTTTTAATTTCCCTTTGGAATCAGTAAAGTCTTTCTGAATTTGATCAGTTTCTCAATTTTATTGAATCAATCAGTTTCAACAAATTAAGTTAAAACCACAAAGATCACAGAAACTTCTGCCACAAAAGCAGATGTAATTCCACCATTAGCCATGTGGAGGCACTGTTTGCAAGAGTTTACATTGAAAGTTCATTTTCCACAACTCCAAGCACAGAGACTGAGGTCCTCATATGTTATTTTTATTTAGCAGAAACTGCTTTCTGATGCAGAAAAAGTGTGTGTCTGGAAGACAGGAAGTGGAAGTAAAAATGAGCAGGAAGCAGAGGAGGAGAAGGAGAACGAGGACAGAGTTGATGCGTATCGCAGTGGATCGACTCGGCATCCGAGAACCACACCGTGCAGGAAATAGAAAGTTGCTGGCCTTAGCAGACCTCCCTCTGCAGCGCGCATCTCCAGGCTGCAAGGCTCGGTGTCTCCAACACCCTTCCTCCTGCTGCACACTGGCGTCGAAACATTACGTCTTCCTCGGAGAGCTGACTCACGAGGCATCCGAGATTCGGATGGGACCGCTTCTGTGGTGTATGTGTGAGAAGTAATGGAGCGTGGAACGGCCTCGGTATCTCTCTGGAGGGGAGAGAGGGGACACTCCCACTTGTGTGGAGACCTATCCAGGGCCCAACACTCACGCTAATTACTGCGGTCCAATCAGTCAACGCATCCTCATTAACGACGCACGCATAGAACTTTAATGTGGATTGGTTATGTTTGAGTATGAGATCGCCGGCTCTGACTTTTCTGGGCAAAGGACACAGGCCAGGAAGACGCTGCCCTCCTCCCCGGCACGCAACACGTCAGAGGAATGTTTGCAGAGGGAATTTTTTGTGCTGACAGGACTCGATGTAGTCTGTTGTCTTATACAAGCAGACCCCCCCCTCACACAAAAAGACTCTACATGCTTTCAACGCTACGGTGCCTTGGACATCTTCATATTTTGTTACATTACAACCACAGAATTCAACGTATTCTGGATGAAATAACTACGGAATCGGATTGAAAATCATTCATGGTTTGTTAAGTTTTACTATTGATAACAATCGTTGCAAGTGTTTACCAGGTTATACATCCGGTAACTAAAACTGAGTCCATTATAATTGGAATATAACTCACGGTTCATTCTGATTTAACAGAAACAAAATTTCAAGTCCTACAACAGGCTATTAAGGCTTAGACTTTGACTAGGTCATTCTAAAACATGAATATGCTTTACAATATTCACACAACCACAATCGTAGCATTGTGGATGTGTGATTAGTCTCGCCTGAAAGTGAACTTTTTAGTTCACTTTCAACCGTTCTTTTAACAACGGTTGTCTTCTTGCAGTTCTTGAATAAACAGAAGATTCGTAGATACACAGGTAATTCTTATTCATATCAACATATTCTCTTTTGGCTGTCATTGGCCCTCTGCTCATCCCAAGCAGCCACGCCTTTGTGAACACCTGTGAAGTTGAATGCCACAATAAGGAGTTTGTGAGGGTGGAGTGCCTTTTATTGCAATCCTAGTTTGCTTCTGTTAATTTTTAGTTAGGAAGGTAAGTTATTATCATTTGGTTTATTTGTTTTAAATAGGTAAGCTTGGTTTATACATTTCAGGATGGATCATCTTCATGTTATGATCTGGCCACCCAAAGACATGTGAGAAAGTGAACTCTGCTTACTAAATAGTCGACTTCCAGCAAGCAACTGGTGGCACTGGATTTTATTTGTGGGTGTTCAAGTAAAGAGGATTGGAACTCCACATGCATGACTTCGTGTTGGTCTCTCTCTTAAAATCCATAGAAAAATGCACTGATGTTTGTGGTTGGAACATGATGAAATGTGAAAAAGCAAAAAGAGTGACATGCAAACAGTAGCCGTTTCTCGGTATTGGAAAAAAAAAAAAAAAAAAGATAGGGTAGATCCTGGTCAGAGCTTTTCCTGGCAGCTCGAGCGGCACCAAAATAAACCCCAACCTGATTTGGCATGAGAGAAGGCTTGATCCATGCAAATGAAACAAATGAAGTAGCGGCAGGGGGATCACGGACAATAAAACGACTAAAGCTTCAATCCGGTGGCAGCTGGGAGATCCCGGACAACCAGCCCAGACGGACCCTCAATCCCCCGACCATAGACACAAGTTTCCAAACTCCAAATCCCATCAACCTAAACCTAAAATCCCATCCTACTACCCCCTTCCTCTCCATGTCTAATAAAAAAAAAAAAAGCCCAGCCGAACCGGAGCCTGCAGGAGAGCGGGGGTGCATTATGGAGATTCCTATGATGACATTATCAGCATTCTTAACACTCCCCAGAGTGCCGTGTGTGTTTGTGTGCCAGTTCATGAGCCTGCTGTGGGTTTCAGAGCAAGAATACGCCTATTAAATCAGTGATGACATTTCCCCCCTCTTGGCTCCCGTTCCACAAAAAAAGAGAAAAAAAAATAAAAATCATGGTGCTGTTTGGGCCTCGCTACACAGACTGGAAGAAAGCGAGAGAGACAGAAAGAGAGAGAGAGAGAGAGAGAAAGAGAAAGGGAGGGTAAAAAACAGAGAGGAAGACAGGAAAAAGAAAAAGTACGAAGGAGGCGGCGGAAGAGAATTTCAATTAGTTTTTTTCTAATACTGTGAAAGCAGTGAGGGCCCCGAGCCCAAGTGATTTATCAAAGTTATGGCTCTCACTATAATGAAGGCTCAGGCATATTACCACACAAAATAAATAAATAACATGCACGCAAGCCCACTCACACACACACGTACGCAAACAAGCCTCCCCGTCGTGTCTGCTGGGTCAGACAGACTGCATAGCCGGTGTCGTGGAGGCTTTCTCGCCTGGGAAAGATCTAAATGTCTGGCCTTGGACTTAGATCCCTTTGTAATGAGGTTTTAACCCACAAACATCCACTCGCTCACCAGGAAAGTCTGCTCCCAATCACCCAAACACACACACACACACTCACACACATTTCCTCCTTGAAAGGCGGCGGAGCGTTACA
This sequence comes from Girardinus metallicus, assembly GCA_903067095.1. Lineage (NCBI taxonomy): Eukaryota > Metazoa > Chordata > Actinopteri > Cyprinodontiformes > Poeciliidae > Girardinus > Girardinus metallicus. Next base: position 24,593 of record CAEGAE010096452.1, read on the forward strand.
GCAGATATTTTACCACGACAACAGGTGATCTCGCCTGTCAATTTAACCTCAAAACTAATACGCAGCGCTCTGTGAGTCTCACTGTACACATTTAGGAACATCAGCGTCTGGCTGAGCGCGGGAATTTGCAGTCGGGGCACAGCACCCTGTATCGCCCTCTCCCAGACTATATTTACGTGCCGCACATTTTTCATTGAGTCTCCCAAGAAAAAAATGAATAAATAAACTAAATAAACGCAGAGTACCAGAGCAGCATAAAACCTCACACATCAAATATCAAAAGAGTGCGTTCATTGGCTTATTGATTCAACCCATCAGACTAATTGTGTGAAGGAGATGGAAGAAAACAAAATCAAATCTTTGGTTAGGTGTGATGAGGCTATTGTCTGGAGCATTGCCAAGCTAGAGCAGAGAAGACAACCGTTTTGGCTTTTGTCTCACTTTTTCGATTTCTTTTTTCCACTGATCATTTTTAATAAATTCGGCACTGACAGCGTAAGTGTGCCATGGCGCCATTTAGAGCAAAAAAGAAAGAAAAAAAAATAAAATACCATGCATTCGCCTCAATTTCTTCATCTGAGGGGTTTTTGCTCTCCTTCTCTCACCAACACTGCGCTTCTATGTGTTGTAAAGAAGTGAGAATGAGTTGCTTCTATGCTTTGCTTCTTACATCATCAGCATTAATAAATGGCAAAATAATACTATAAAAATTGCTGAAGAAGTTTTGGTGGTGCCTAGGGCTGGGTCATAAATTGTTTCTAGCAATTAATCAAATTGTTTTTGAAGATTTAATTTTTGAAAAATCTGTGTTTTTTTTTCTCACAAATGTACTCCTTGGGTTTCCATAGAGCCCAGTGATGTCAGTCAGCCCAAAGCCATCCATCTTTTTTGACAAGTGTGTTTTTACTTGGACTTTGAATTCAGGTCAAGTCAAATTAGGGATGATTTAAATAAAATCCAGTTTTTGAAAAATATTTTCTCTCTTTTGTAATTTCTTTTTAAGACAAGAAAGCAAGAAAAAAAATGGATTAAAATTGAAAATCAGATTTGGTAAAATAAAATCTGAGATTTTATTTTTTAAAACATATGGTGGAGTTCAAACACCATCATGCCATTTTAAAATACTGGTTCTGGCCCAATAAGCATTAGATTTAGTTTTGACCAATCATTGGTTGACTTCCTACCTATGCAATTATCTAACTATGAAATATTGGGCCTTTACTTTGAAGGGCAACCAGCATCACTTTTCATCACTGGCCTCTTACCCTTTGTCATTTGGAATCTACTTCTGCAATAGCCAAACTAAATCAAAGCTTTAAGGAGTAAATAAACTTTTAAAGTAAATCAGAATACCGGATTAAACCTATCAAGGATTTGAACTGTTACCTTACTGTTTATATTACCCATTAAAAAGTGAGACTCCCATTTTGAAAAGTGGTTGAGGTTTAGTTTGGTTAGGTAGCGAAGACAGATTCGGCATGTAGCAGAGTTAGTACGTTTCGTTGCTAACTCAGCTAGTATTGAAAGTTAAGAGTTTTTTTCCCTCTATGTGCTTAAACACCAGAAACATGCTCTAAATAAATATATAATATTTATTTAGAGCATGTCGAAATTGTTACATAACTTTTAATACCTGAAATTTTCATTGAATTTCATTGAATATGCATTTAATAAAAACTGTGGCTGTTTGTCAAACTCCGACTTTCCTAAATTAAATTCCGACTTTATTGGATGTTCTTGCTTTATTTTTGGCTGGAAACTTAGAAAATTTGACTTTCCAGTACAAAAAACTCCCTGAAACACTTCCTAAACATTTTCACGTAAAAAACAAAGTCTCTAAAAAACAGGCGTTGTTCAAAAACAGTAGATCGTATCAGGAAAATGTCCAAACCGGAGCGGCAGCAAGTCTCAATATCTATATTTTCAATTTTTTTTATACCTTACTGCTCTCCAGAAAATTGTAGTTCCAACAACAATAACCAAAAAAATTCTAAAATTTGACATTTTCCTCAATAATGACAAAAGATTATTTAAAAAAAATTGTGATCACAAAGGGCGGAATAAACAAAGCCTTCCCACACACTGAATCGCTCTTCATTCATCACAACGCTACAGACAGCACCTGTAAACACCATAAACATAAACAGTAAAAGCGTTAACACAAAAATTGCCATGACCAGCCTTTTAATGCCAATGCGGCTCATATTTTACCACGGCCATGTTTATGTGATGTGTCTGAGCGTTATCAAGAGGAAACACACAGCAGCTGGTGCTGTTGTGGTCCCAGAGTGCCTGGAGAAAATGAGCCAGTTTCCTGTGGGCCACAAATCACCAGTTTTACCACGTCTCTTTAACCTCATTTCCCTCCTGCTTAAATCTTTCACCTTCTCTCGTTAGACCTTCTTCAGTCCGTCAAAGCTTCGTCTTATATTTGAACCAGAAGTCTGGAGCCATAACTAACATGGTTCAATAAATATTCAAATTGAGTCAATTTTACATGAAATAGTTGCTATTTTTAAACTAAGTGCAGCTTTACATGAAGCAACAAGGGAACCAAAGGAAGCACAGCTGCTGGTTAAGAGCTGCGATACACTAGAGACAGAAAAATCTATGTTTCCTAAGGCAACTCAGGAGGAAAAAAAAAAGTAAATTAGAGACCTTAAATAAAAGGTTATGGCTTGGACACATTCTCATGTAAGCACCCAGACACACAAAAACAGAGACGCCAACTGCACCCCGCTGTGCAGAGCGGCTATGATTTATTAATAGTCCACGGATGTTTGTTGAAACCAGATCTGCTCGACAAAATAGATTTTTTTTTCCCCGCCTCTAAAAAGGGAACCTGGACTCAATCGAAACAGGAAAAGAAAATAGAAAAAGCAATGAGGAAAATACAGGTTTGTCACCTGAATGCAAAAAGTTTAAACAATGACATTTGCAGAAAGAGGGAGAGCAATAGTGCAAGTGCTGAGATACAAGTGGAACAAACTAAAGTCCAGAGAACACAGGTTGAATGATTTTTGCAGAAATATACTAAAAATATCTCTGGAAACTGAGAATAATGACACAATTGTGAGGTTCAGTGTCACTGTGGGAAAGCTGTTCAAACATCTTCATTGAGAAATCCGTTAAGTTAGAATCAGACTGTAAACAAGCCCCAACCCAATTTGTGAGTGAAGTCTCCTTATTGGGGTTTAAGGACTTGTGTGTCTCCACCCTGTTTTCTGAGGCTCAGATGGATCCAAAGTATGCGACAGAATGTTAGGAGAAAATGGGCAGCATGTCAGAACATGAAGCTCAGCAGACAGTAGGGAAATTCTTCCTCTTTTCTCTATTTGCCGTCAAACACACCAACTAAGAGAGTACAAACATCTACCATCTCTGTGAAAATGACCCCTCATCACCAAACCTCACCCTCTGACCTCTTTCCTACTCCTGTGTCCTTTCCTCTAAATATATTTCATCCCGAGCATCCTGGGCAGCTCTGCCTCACAATGATCTCCTGAGACGGACAGAAACAAAGTCGTCCAGATCACAAAAGCTCTGCAGCTGTGTTCTCTAACTGGGTCTACCTAAATGTATCGCCTCTCCGTTTGTTAGCTGATCAATAACAGCCTCAGGATCCAGACTGGCTGCCTTTGTAATGTGGACTTAAAGCATTGAAGACATGCTATAACAGTTGGGGGCAAAAGACAGACAAGGAGTTAGCGGGACTAAGAGTGAGAGGAGTCAATGTTGTGATGAAGTGGGGAGATCCAAATGGGCGTAAACAGAGTGATGTTCTGGTTAAATATGGGGACAGCAGGGGACATTTTTCATGTTTTAGCTGAAAGCAGGAAGGCTTTAAGGTTAAGCAATCTGTTTCATCCAACCAAAGTTAATTAAAATAGGCATCAATGTGTGCCAATGCAGGGATCTTTTAAATAGAACATAACTTTATGTAGCAGCAAAGTTGGTATTATCACTATGATTAATTAATCTGGCAAATTGCTATAGTTTAGATTATAAATTGCAAAACTTTGAAAGCCTAAAATAATACTTATTGCGTTGACAATACCCTCTAGGCCAAAAGAACAACACAAAACTAGAGATGTGTCTATTATTGGAGCCGAGATCAGAATCGGCCATTTTCCCTTGATCAGCTCTGAATGTTCATCTGCAAATTAAACACTGAAACTTCTGGATTTTGAACACGTATGCTCTAGTGCAACTTTGACGCAATTTTTTTTTTTGTATATTTAACAAAAATTTGAAATGTTGGAGAAATATTTGTGTAATTTTGTCTTCAAAACCACTACACATTAAAGGATTTTTCTCTTAAATGTTAGAATCCTTAGAGGAAAAAAAACTGGACGTTACTGAATCAGAAGGTCAGACCCAAAAATTTAGAAATGGGTCGGATTAGCGTGTTTCAAAATAGATACTCATCCTAACGCAGGCCTCTGACTGCTTCATTTAGATTTGTGTTTATCTGCTTTCCTTGAGTGGCTTGTTCTTTAGTCTTTCCCAGTGGTTCCCAAAGATTTTCTGGGCACCCCTATGGATTACAATTAGGGATGCTCCGATCAGGTTCCTTGCTGCCGATACCGATCACCCATAAGGCCGATCTTTGCCAATCACCGATCTTTGCCGATCGCCTGGATTGACTGTTTATTTTTTGCGATCTGGCAAAATTAAAAAATTACCTGGTAATAAATTCACCTAATTAACGTAAACATGCAACATACTTGCAGGCACAACACAGCAGCTACTCAGAACAACTGAAAAACCTGCGACCAGTTAAACACTGAACAGTAAGGCTTTCTGCACACTAAATTATACACGAGTCAAATAAGTCTCACAACACGGCCTATATCAAATAATGTTTAGTAAAAGAGGTAAACATTCATTCAAAGTGAAACGCAGGTTGCATCAAAATCAACAATCCTAAGTTACCGAGCGGCTGATTAATGCTGGTTCTGACTGAGCGGAGTAATTCTGCAGAACACAGGAGGAGGGAGAGAAGATCGATTACTATTATTTTTTCATAAATTATCTCTCATGTTTGGACATAGCTAAAGTTTTAATATGTGAAATATTT